>JAZGTK010016829.1:0-12549 GCA_036877625.1 Ambastaia sidthimunki
ACTTGTTTCTTTCTAGATGTGGCAATGCACCGTTGGATCATATCTCACTGAATCGGTTATCCAGTATGAGGAAGAGATACAGGTATGAATTTACACTCAGTCTTTTGTATTTCTATCTTTGTTTGGTGAATTTTATAACAAATTCCACTCTTATGTAAAGGTGGGGTAGACAATTTCCAAGACGTTAGCAATGGCAAGCTAGCATAAATACCACCCTCTCTTTCCAAAGCCACGCCCCCCCAAACACATGAATGCTGTGTGCAGAGTATGCAAACACACAGTTTGACAGGCAGGTAGGGCTTTTACATTCATACTGAATGAATGTTTTATGATCCTGCACCTTCCACAGGATATAAACATGTAAATATATTAAGATCATTTAGTGATGCTATCATGTTGAGACTTTCAACCAGCAAAACAAGAAATGTTTCAGAAAAAGCTTACCCTGCCTTTAACCCCAAAGCAATAATAGGAAGAAAATCATACATCCTCTGATTCAAACATATTCTGATGAGCTCTAATGTATGCTAATATATGGTAATGTATTGTACAATGCTTGACATTTACCAACAACTGGCCACTCTGTGTTTTATCTGCCCAAATTCACTTGCCCCACAAAAAGTGATACTGTAAACTGGAATTTCTTGGGTTGGATTGTTTGGACATTCCACTTGAACAGGAATGGTGTGGAGTTAGCAGGACACAACGTCTGCGTTTATTGTTTCCAGAACTGGCTGCTCCAAAGTGATTTGTTTGTTTATGTGTGTGAGTGGGTCAGTAGAGGGGAGAGAGGGGGAAAATATATCAGATGTCCTTCATGTTTTAGTAAACGCTCCAAATGTTAGCATTTCTGCAGGTTAAACCAATGTGTTTTTATTCTACAGATGAAGTTTCTCAAGTAACCAAGAGCAGTATTAAGTTCAAGCATGTTCAAGCATTTAGAAATTTTACAAGCTAACAAATGTAAAATAAAACAATGTATTTCTTAGTGAAAGTATTAAACATGTTGTGCCCGAGTGCGATTGCCCACCCCGGCCCACCCCTCCACTGGCCTGCACATGCAGTTAAAGTTCAGAGCTGGAGCCTGCTTACATCTTTAACATACATTTTTTGTTTGGAAGAAAAGCAATACACTACCTGATACACTAGCTAACATATTTATCATTTATGCCGCATTGCGTTTTTTTCACTTGATTGTACAGCACATATCATAAGATTATTACAGAGACCACTGACTTGATGAAACAATCTGCAAACTCAACAGGGTGATAACCAAACTCGTTACTAATCTAAATATACTCAAATGAATTAAATTAATTGAAAAAAGTAGTTTCCAAGCAGTGCTAGAATGTGTTTGTTTGTAGTAGTGAAAGGTGTTTGTTGTTGTAATGATGAGTAGCTGTTCTGTGCTCTGGCATGGTTTGCTATCACACCACGTTCTGGCCCACCTCTTCAGCCTGAGTACAGTTACACTAACTGCATTCAGACATGGTTTGGAGTGATCACACTGGTCAAACAAACCAGACGTTGGGGGTCAAATGCAGTCGGGTGCGGTTGAGAGTGTGTAGTGTGAGTACACAAATAATTATTAAATCAAGAGCAGATCTGTTGAAAAAAACAGCTCAGGTGCAAGCAGAGCAGATATCACGGAGCATGTGCACAGAAATCACACAGCCAGCTAAACTGTTGTAGCATCAGGCTGCAACATGCATGAAAAAGTCAAGGGGGTCTGAATACTTTCTAAATGAATGTCTATTATGTTAAAGTACACCAATATATATTATCATACCACCAACCCAGTACCCATGCCCCACCAACCCAGAACCCATGCCCCTCTGCCCAACTTTACCGCCTACCTAAAGTTTTTGGCGGGTGGTTTCTACATCAAGCCCCGGTGTGGTAGAATTGTTGTTTTTAGCATAACTAATTCTTCTGAAATGCTTTTCTTTATATTTGCCCATTAAAACCTGCACTACAAAAAAGTTCCATTGTATTAATCTGTAAAGATGTTTTGTCTGGAATGTACTTTCACTGTACTGTTTTTTATACAAGTTTTTGTTAGATAACATATGGCCCATTATTATAAAATTACTGTCCATAACAGTGATTTTTAAAATGTCAGTTTGTTTGGACAAATCAAAACTTAATAATAGGAACAGGTAATAAGTACTCAGGAAAATAATAACATTAAAGTCAGAGGAAATGTCAGTGGGAGATTGCCATCAGACTTTTACTGTTTGGCAGAACATATCTAAAAGTCTTAGAAATGTTAGCAAAATTTCTAGATGTTGTTTTTGAGAATGTCACATTGTAATACTCATTCAGCTTCGCAGCCAAGCAAACTAGTGCATTAATCAAACGTCTTCTACTAGTAAACAAAATTCCTAGAAGAATTTAACGGGAATGTTCTTGTTCAGTCGTCCTGTAATTTGCCCTTTGACTCGTCGTGTTTAACCCCCGTCTCCTACCAGGCATGTTTTTTGTCTGGAGCTGGATGTGTGTTTGCGGGCTGTGACAGCTCTGGAATGCAGAAATCGCCTTTTCAGGAACATCTGTGAAACGAAGCACATTTCAGATGTCTTATTGATGGATGGTGTACATGTGTCTGTTGTTCTTATGCAAAAAATGCCATCTTACACCTGCTATTAAGATCTGTCACAGATGATCTTATCACTAGGGGTCAGAGACACGTCGACATTTACACCTGGCAGTAAAATGCATGTATGTATCCATTTAAAGTTAGTTTTGTGACAAAATACAAAAGAAGGTATTTTTAAGAATGTTTGTAAATCGTTTTGGGGCACCATTGACCCAGAGTAAAAAAAACAAAAAAAAAAATCATACTGTACTTTTAAGTATAAACAATTAAACCGGTTGGAAAAACTACCATGATGTGGACAGGTGTTAGCTGCTGTGTTTTGGTTAGATGTGGGATACTAGGGAACTAAATCCGATCGTGAAGTTGTTTCATTCTGTTTGTTTTCTCTGTGACTGCAGGAATGGGCTCGGACCGTCGAAAGAGGGCGAGGCTCAGTATTCTGTTGTGCACTGTACCGGATACATCAAGGCCTGGCCACCAGCAGGTACCTACAAACACGCTTATAAACACTGTCATCTTTTCAGTTCAAAGCCACTGAATTAGAGGAAAACAAAATAAATAAAAAATACACTCATTTTACTAGTTTTTTGAAGAATGACAGTAGCTCAGCTGTTTTTAAAACACAGTAGAAGTTAGCAAGTTAGCAAACTACTTTTCCCCAATAAGTACTGGTGTAGCTTGATTAAATAGTAACACACGACGGCTGTTTGTAGGTAAACATACAATTTGACAACTAAAAAATAATCAAACATTATCATCTATAACCAATAAAGGTTTTTTTGTACTTTGGGGTTTTTGATATGTTATAAAAATTAATAGTGTACAAATCTTTCTTATGTATTGTCAGTTTATTTTTTAGTGTATGCTATGATCAAGATTCTTGTTGTTTTTGTGCCAGATATTTTTTTCCTGCAGAATTAAATTCTATCATCTTACAGTCATACATTTTGCTGTAGAACTTTGTGGACTTTGTAGTGCTGATACCTAATTTTTCACATGGAATGAGCAGTAATAATTAAAAGTGGTTTAACTACTTAAAATTATGAATAGCTTGTAGCTTGACAAGCAGTAGTTTTAAATAAATGTTTAACACTGAATCAAGCACAGAATTCGAAATGACATTGAACAGTATAATGCATTCACTCTGTTTTAGATAAGCCTTCTATACTTTAAACATACGTGTGTGTGTGTGTGTGTGTGTGTGTGTGTGAGAACTCATTGAACTTTCAAAACTCTGGAATTTGGTGTTAAATTTTGTCTGTAGAAGTGTCTGAAGTTTTGGATGACTCCCATATGACATAGGCACGCAACATACTCCCCACCTCCTGCCTGTAATTTCTATTAGTACAACAGCATGTGTGCATTTGGAGAGAGAGAGACAGACAGAAAGTTTAGCAACAGGGTCCCAAAAAACCAGCACATGAACTTTCCGCCTTGTGTCAGTGCTGGAGGTCTTCCAGGTATCATACAAGCAAATGTCCCACATATTTGCTTTGTGTGTGCATTTGAAAATGAATCACACATGCTCGACATCTTGTTTGTTACGAAACGGGACAAAAAAATAAGGCTAAAAATAACAGCTTGAGTCAGCCATTCTGATGTCATATTGGAATGCAGTGGTCCAAACAAAGACATCTCGTATTCTTTGCTAATCACTGCATTAATGGTAAGGAAACACGCTCTGCCCACACCAGATGTCCCTGTGATGCATTGTTGATCAGTTTCATAGCATTGAAAAACAAGCACTATATAGCTCTTATTTCATGTGCTCTTCATTGCTTTGATATGTGACCACTCTGCTTGTATAATGGTCGTTTGGCAAATTAGAGGAAGTCAATTCTTTCAAAACAGTGGTGCATCTGTCCATAGCACACAGCACATTTGTAGACCAGTTTAATCCAGTGTCACTCTTCTATTATATACTAGCTGAAAAGCAAATGATACAACAGTTCCATTTGTAGGACAAACTTATTAGTTCAGTTTCCTGCGTCTCTGGCGAATCTTCAAATGCTGTTTCACCTGAATTATTTTTATTATTATATTGTGTCCGTTGGTGTTGTTATTTTTGGCAGCCCATGGAATGAAATATTAAAGTTGTAAAATTTGGCACACAGATACAGGACAGTGTTCCCATAGCGAATTTAGAGCCTCAACCTCAGACCCTCTAACACCACCAACAGATCAGAGTTTCACTCATATTATTGCTCATAACTTTAAATGTACCGTCATTTTCCGTTATAATTTTCCTGCCATTTTGAATTTTCTGAACATCTACTTTTATAAACTCCTCCTACATCGTTTGTCTGATTTGCTCAAAATTTGGTATGTAGCATCTAGAGACACCCCGACACCCCCCCGGTGCGAGACATAAAAAGATGCATATATCAGACATGCAAAAGTGCATATGTAGCATACATACACGCATACACATGTAAAAATTTGTATTTTGTATGTGTGGTGTTGTCGACCTGAACAACTTTCTCACTGACGACCATTAGCTCTGCCCAACAGGAACTTTTAAATACTGCTAGAGTTTTATCTGATTGTCACCAGATTTGATGAACATTATGCCAAGACACTGAAGATGCAAAATTAGGAAGGGATTTTTGATATCTCGAACTGTGTTGCCATAGCGATGCAAATTATAACGAAAAATGGAAACAGGAAGTCTCTAATATCTACAACATGCATTGAGCGATTTACATGAAACGTGAAATGCATTTGGTTTGGTGGACTAATGACATTGTAGAAAAAATAGTCCACTTGCATTTAGCCAAGTCACTTCAGACTTGGTAAGAATAATGTAGAGACATGACTGATGTAGTAAATAATTTGATAACTTAAATAATGTTGATCTGGTTATGCATCAAACTTTTAAGCTATGTTCAGTTGTATGGGCAAAATCTTAGATGGGCATAATGGGGGGCTCTGTAGCGCTCCATTTTGACTAAAGTGACGGGGTTGGTACATGTATTGTTTTAATCAAAGCCAGACAGCTTTCAAAATTATAATTATTAGCTCCACCCAATAGGAAGTCAGACATTTTGGATTGTATGTGGTTTTTTAACAATTCTAGGCTATTATGCCAAGACACTGAAGATACTAAATTGCGAAGGGATTTTTGAACAGCGTGAAGGGAAACAAGAAGTGTTGTGCATGTATTTTGTCATGATGGCTGATCACATCGATGGTTATTGTGTGTCACAGTCATAGCGCCACCAACTGGCAGCAGGAAGTGCCCTTTAAAATTAAATTTAAATAGTCCACCATGCATTGTTTTCAGAAAAGCTCCTTGTGGTGATGGCGCCATGATGCTCAGGCCCGTCGTCTATTATTTTTTGGTTCCTACTGTTTCTCTTCTGTTTCTCTGTTTCTCTTATTTGTTTTTTTGCCATTTAGTTCCACACTCATGGCTGGAAAAAACTGCCACAGCGATACCAGGAAAAGCTTTCTGCAAATGTCCGGTCAACCATAATTAAGTCACTGGAAAAGAAAAACAGTATATTGACGAGAAATCATTATTGTACTTCAAAAGACATTAAACATTTCATGTTCAAACAAACTGAGACAGGGATCACCTCTTAACCCTGGACTCCATCTGTGAGCTTGTATTTCCAATAAACACAGCAAGACAATGTCTAGGACTAATAAACTCTTTGCTACTGCTTTTGGATGACCAAAAGACTTTATTACACATTAACAAACTCCAAAGAAAACTTTAAGCAGATGCTTTTAGTAGGACTGCTAAAACCAAACACGGTGGGAATTTCTTAATGGACCTGCGTATTCTGTTGTTGTAATTCTGTTGTATTGGTATAGATAAACACATTAGTCATCAGGGTTAACAAGACCCGATGTATTGGTGAGCGCTTATGATCACCAGATGTTGGTAGTTTATTTCCATTGAGTCAGTGTTTGTTCAGACTGGCTATAATGAGTGTTCTGTCCTGCAGGAATGACCATTCCAGAGGAAGACACTGAGGCAGGTCAAACCAGCAAATACTGCTTGGTTGCGATTGGAAGACTGCAGGTAAGTGTTGCCTAGTGATATGCAGAACAACATGTATTCAAAATTGACTGGTTAGCAGATTACTTTAAAAAATTAGTGGATTAAGTAACTAGTCATAGGAAAGCCTAGGGTTTTAATTAGGGTTTGGGTTCAAAAAGTGCGTTTCACCTTCAAGACCACCTGAAAACCCTAACAAGCATTGTGATAACAAACATGAACACTGTAGCAACTGGTAAACAACATTGCTACAAACCAAATAGCAGCTCCTAACATCTGCTTAGCAATGTGCCATAAATCCCTCAAAACAGCAAATGTTTAGCAACACCCTAGCAACCATTCAAAACATTCCAGCATCAGAACATCAGCTTTTGCACTGGCAAGCACAGCTCACTTTTCTCAGAGTTAGTTTTTCTTTTGTAAAAATGTTCATATACCATCATATCCTTTAAGAGAAATCAATGAACTATAATGCGTTTATCTTTGATTCATCACAGTTTTCCCAGTCTAGGATTTCACACATTGTTCATGAAATACTTATTTTAAATATGTATTATTTATATTGGTTGTGAGATAATAATTCTCAATTTTATTTAATATTTTATATAAAATAAAAAATGTGTTGGCTCTCTAAACAAATAACAAACTCTGTATGCTCTGAGGCTCTGCAGAACAACATTACTGCTGTTGACATCTGTAGGTGGTCTTAAATAAATTTAATTTGCTGTCAGAGTAGCAGCTTTTGAAGTGTGATTTTATACTAGACTGTGTTTGTTATAGACAAGCCCCCTGTCTGGACACTCATAATTAGTCTTTTCATAGTATTGCATTGATACTTATGAATGTTGGGTTGATATATTTTTATTTATAAATGTTTGCATTCATTTAAAGAATTTTCTGCAGTCATGTACAAAGTTTGTCGGAGTAGATGTTAAGCTCACTTTTGATTATATTGTGATACATGGTACATTTATTTATGAGATCTGTATCATAATGTCTGTTGTAATATATGCTGATACTAAACATTTATTATGAAAAATGTACATTTATTATGAAAAATGTACATAAAGTCTTAATAAAGATTTTACTCTTTGTCTTGTCTCTAAGGTGACCAGTTCTCCTGTTTCCATGGACATGAATGGCCTCGCTGTGCCGACGGAATTCCTTTCCCGCCACAACTCAGATGGCATCATCACTTTTGTTGATCCTCGTTGCATCAACGTGATTGGCTACCAGCCTCAGGTTGGCCATTTTCTATTCGATGTTCATAAAGGGCTAGTTCAATCAAAAATTACACGTATATATATTTTTTATATCAATATGTATTTTCTGTGGAAGGCGCATGTTCGTCCAATGAACGTCCAGTTCCTGATAATGACCCTAAAGCTGCTGTTGCAAATGCACAAAATGTTTGACAAGTACCAAGAGCTTTTACACATCAAACATTAATATTGCTGTTCATTTTACTGGCTTTACACAGGATCTTCTTGGCAAAGATATTCTGGAGTTCTGTCATCCAGAGGACCAAAGCCACCTGCGAGAAAGCTTCCAACAGGTACCTCAGTGATAGACCCTGAACAACCAAACCCAACAGACAGATTCATCTGGCCAAGAACTGAACACAGGAAGAGCCAGTTTGACTGACATGTACAGCAAATAACCAGAGTTTGTTTTATGTGTGGGTGGAATTATCTGAAATATTTGATACTGCAATAATACACTTGCTTAGAAAAGCCTAGAATAAAAACATGTATTGATTATTTGACAGACTAACTGTGATCTGAAACATTCTAGAATACAAACATCACACAATGGATGTTTCATTGTGAATCTATCATGTTTATGAAGAGTCAACAGTTTAAAGCTCATGATGATAACTGGAAGGTTGCTGGTTCGATGCCTGCAAGGAGCTATCTGGGGGCTGCTTCCATTTGTTCTTGAGCAAAACCCACAGACATGGAATTGTCCCTGTAATATATTCAAAGCTCTTCTTTAATATTTTAGTTTCTCATAGACAGCAATGAGATAAAATGAAGAGCAAATTTAGTTTTTTGCTATAGTTTCCTGATTTTGAGAGGTTGCTCCGTCATATCACGTGTCTCCTCTGGACACACAGACGTCTACAGCATCTCACACTGTGCTCAAATTTGCCAAGTTGTCAACATCTGTAAATAAACGAGATCTCAGTGTGAACCTAAATTCACTTTGTCAGGTCGACCCAGAAACACATTTTAAGCACTAAAGGTAAAATGAAAGTCTCAACTAAGATTTAAACGATTATATCTCGACTCTGGGTTCGATTAGAAAAATAATAAAATAAAAACAGGCCCCGCACCGTTGCCGCTGCCCTCTGATAACAGTGAACTGTGGACAGAAAGCAGGTGTAAAGGAGGACCTTTCTGTTTACTCAGTTTCTCAGTGATGTTTGAGAGGGTAATGTATTCAGACTGCCTACTAAAACTTACTTTTGAGACTATGCAAAATTCAGCCAATTAACATATGCTGTTCCAGCTTACATGAAGATGCATTGCATTCAGAAAGAAGCTACAATTGTAAAGAACAGAAGTATAGGAATTTGCAGTAATACCATAAATTATCGGAATATTGCATAATGAAAAAAGAATCAGTCAAATTTTCTGATATTTTCATAAATTTAATGCCTCGCCATGGCAGCACCTTTCGAGTTATTCAAAACTCTTCACAGATTTGAATCAATGTCTTGGCATGATGCTCTTATTTCAGATAGACCACAAAACTTGTTTCTGGGTCAAAGTGGCTCAAAATGATGGAGCTGGTGAATGATAGTCAGAGCTATAAAAACATTGATTTCATAGATCTGTTCATAAGTTTCTCCTAAAATTCACTAAAAGTCTCCAACGCAGCAGCTCCCAAGCAAACAAACGTTTATCTTGAATGACAAAGTAACAGATACTAATTCCTCAGGACTGCTGGTCCTGACTGCTGTTTGGTTTGTTGTGTACTACATGTGGCTCTGTGGAGTCAGTTAAATGTTGTTTGGTCACTGCTGAGAGTAACTAAGGTTTCTCTGTGAGGTTGCTCTGACTACGGTAAGTACCTGTGGATACGGTGAAGGGGGTTGAATTGCCGTTTTTACAGTCTTCTGTTTTATCTCCATTTAATGTTTTTACTTTTGTTTTTCTTGCTGATGTTTTTACTTTTGTTTTTGTTTAAATGTTTAGTTTTTTGCCTCCTAACCAGTTGTGCCAACTGTATAATGTTTTTAGCTTTTTACAAAACACTAAAATCCTCTGTGCTAGTTTTCAAGAAGGTTAAGGTTGAGTGATCAGCCGCGTCACAGAGAGATTCGTGTCACCACAAGTTTCCTGCTAATAATCCCAGAAATTCCCGTTGACATTTATGAACTTCTAATAAAACACAGAGCAACAAATCAAAAACTTCTTTCAGTCTATAATTTTATAATCAGCACCAGTAAATCTGCGCTTTCTCTCAGTCCCCCATATGAGCTTCTAATGGGGAATTTCCCTATACACTAGTTACTGTCTTAAGTATTATTATGAAATTGAAAGTGTTTTTTAGCATTGCCGGTGTCATGCCATGAAACCATGAAAATCCTCTTTGTCTTTGTGCACCGTTTCATTTTATTCCCCCACAAGATCTTTGATTCTGAAACAGAAAACAGAAAATGACCTCTTGTTGCCAGAAATAATATCCTCTCAGCACAAGGTGTTCACTTAAGGGGTCGACTTACATTTTCTTTATTTCCTCACTGTGTGGCCAGCTGTTATGTTTGTTTAAAGGAGCTGTTTTGGGATACTTTTAAGATTTTTGAGATTATTCTTATTATCTTTCACTGCCTGGAAAGTTTTGAAGTGAGCAGCTTTTATCAGGTTTTGTTCTTGGGCAGACTCACAGGAGAAGAGCTGATTGGAAAGAATGTCAAATTGTTGCTTATCTCTGTTTGAGCTCATGGTTCAGGATCCAAAATGTTTTTTTCCACAGCTGCATGTATTTTGCTTTATTTTAATAAAAACATGTATTTTTGTCCTTATGACAAAAATGTGTTTTGAAGTTGTGTTTTTATGTTTAATGTGTTTCATTTGGTGCTTGACTAGTTTTAATTTTGGACCTGTCAGGGGCTTTTGGTAACAGATTCGGTATTTGCCGTGAAATTGCTGTGAAAGTTGACTTACTTTCTTAATGAAGATGATCACCGATCTGTAAAGCATGAATTTGTTTGTCTTTTTGAAGCTTATTTGTGATGTAAATGAAGGTTTATTGAATGTGTTCTTGTGTTTTGTTTAGGTAGTAAAGCTGAAAGGGCAGGTTCTGTCTGTCATGTATCGCTTCCGAATGAAGAACCGAGAGTGGATGCTCATCAGAACCAGCAGTTTCACCTTCCAGAACCCGTATTCAGATGAGATCGAGTACATCATTTGCACGAACACAAATGTCAAGTATGTCAAACCTTCATCGGTAGAAAACTCTGTTCTGCTCATCTTATCTTGTATGTACTTCTCTTTCCTCTCGTTTCCTCTCTTGTTTTTTTTTCTCCCTCTTTTCTCCTTATCTATATGTCCTCATTCCCACAGTAAACAGAATTCTCGGAACACTATTTAAATGAACTTCACATACAGCAAAGTGATTTGTTGGAAATGCCCAGACTCCTGGTGGCTCATTTTCTGATGAATAATTCCAGCATTTCGTAACAGCGTTCAAACAGCTGCACTTCTGATGACTGATAGCCGTGGATTCTTTCTGTAATTAGCACCAGTCAGGCACATTCGCACCAGGCGCCCCGGGATGCTCAGTCAGCCTTTTGTTTACGTGGCCTCAGAGATGAAATCAATGCCATTTATTTTCCTTCTGTTTAACGCAGCTGAAATGAGGGAGAATATTCGCCTGTGGTGTTAGAAGAACGATTCGGCTTGATTTATGCCCATGTATGTCCTCAGCAGAAAAGGTGCATTTTAAAAGCAGGTCCTGTTTGCTTTGGTCTGTCAGATGTCTCTTTGCTTTTGGGTTGGGCTTGTCACAGGATGTGGTTCAGGGAGGAGGAAATGGTCAGTAAATGTGATTTAGGCTCGGTGTGTTTTTCACCTTACAGTACATTCAGTTAACCTAATCTAACCTAGACAACTCACTATACTGTAGCTCTCATCTGAAGGTTACTGCTTACCGTCTAAGATGGCATTCTTACCCTTTTTGGAACTTCACAATTGACTTGAATTAAAAGGCTCTTTTTAGGGCACACAAATAATTATCCTCATTTAAACTCATTTAAACTTGATTTATTACAATAAAGGTTTGGTGGTAGCCAGCAGTCCAATGCTATGATAAGCATAAAGAATATATAGTACACACAAATAAAAAAATAAAATTAACACTGTTAGTAACAATGCAAAAACTTTTGGTAGTGTGACAGTAACATACTTTGAACTGTTTTCAAAGCTGTGTAGGTTTTCCAGCTGTTACAGCACCGTTTGGTAATATAGTATGTAATCGTATAGTTAAAATTTAAATAAAACCTGACAAGTATCTACTTTTTGTTAGTGGTGTAACCAATGGTCAAATTGTAAAAATTTTTTTAAAAAGTAACCGTAATAATTCTAAGGAAAAGAATACATGCTCACATCTTTGTCATATCCATATATCTTTATTTTCACACTACTGAATGAGGGCTTACAGTCTCCTTTAGAAAGGTAAACATTGGCAAGTTTATCAGAAACCTGGAACATTTCTGTTATGATAACATTGCAACTTTAAAAAATATGTGTTGAAATTGAAGAATTTAACAGGCGTCAGAAGTTTGCCTGTTTCAAGCTCAGACAAGCTTTATTAATTTTAACTTTCCACAAAGGCAAGAAAATTAACAGGATGGAAAAAGGAGTTAAAGCTAGTCATTGTTCTTTGAGAAATTGACAGTTAGCTGACATCAGAATGTTCAATTGAAGGCAGTTTTGAT
>JAZGTK010016830.1:0-12549 GCA_036877625.1 Ambastaia sidthimunki
TAAAACCACAGCCTTGAGTGTGTTACTGGATGATAACACAGCTGCAACAGCCGTATGATGAAATACTAAAAAATCTATTAATAAAAATGAAATCCCAATAAACAATTCTTCCCCCTAATAATATCATTCATTAGTCCAACCGGAAGCTGTTTACCGTTGCCAGGCAACAGAGAAACTAGGCATAAACAGGATGGCTGGTTACTGAGGTTAAGAAGTTTAGACATCTAGAGTTTTTTTCAGCTTCCGGGTGCTTTAAAAGGATGAATTTCGAGATGCAATTTTTTCAGGGAGTGTTTTAAGGCTACGCTGTGTGTTACTCTCAGCTCAGTAAGAAGTTGTTTCTTTAAAATCATCTCTTTTAAAGTATCACCATTACAGGCATTGCATGTCTAACAAATTCTCACTGCCATACGTTTGAAGACAGTTACTGCCAGACTTGAAATTGAAGGATACGGGCAATGTTTCTGTAATTATACATAATCAAAGATCTCTGTTTTTGCAAGGACCAATTTTGTGGAATAAAGGGTGTATTTGTTGAATATCTGTCAGATACGACATCTCAAAACTATGATTTACACAGTAAACTTGTAAAAAAGGAAATAAACTATGTAAACTAATGTAAAGTACTCAGCATCTGTTGTTTATTTTACTTTAAACCTGTAAGATATTTACAATCTTTAAAACGCTGGGCTTACTTTTGGAAGGCACCCGCAGGTTGGCCAGGATGACGGTGAGGGAGTCGGCCTGCACCCGCAGCACGTAACTGGTCACCTTCTCGTAGTCCAGTGATTTATTTGTGTAGATTATCCCGGTACGGTTGTTTACAGTAAACTCCCCTACAAACACAAATTCAGTTAGAGAACAGATCACAGCAGGAGGCATGACCCCTCCGACCACCTAAAATTCATTTATGCATTTGGGAGACGTTTTTATTCAAAGTGACTTACAGTACATTCCAGTTACACATTCCCATTTTCCTGGGAGTCAAACCCATAACCTTTGCATTGCTAATGCAATGCCCTACCAATTGAGCCACAAGAACATTCAGACAGCTGTAGTTAGTTAATTTTATTAACCATTTTATTAAACAAATCACCTGCAGTCCAAAGTAACCAGTAGTCTTGTGTCTTGTTTACAAAACTGTGAACAAATCTTGCCTGGCACAATTAGCATTGAGCTATTGCTACCCAAAGAAATCAGACAGTAAACATAATTTTATATTTTGTATTTCCCAATGCCTGTGGCTGCAGTACTTCATCAAATGATTCAGAATTACGGAGAACTGGGGGAATATCCAGGGAATGAATTTCAGAGGGGAATGTTGTTCTGATTCAAAATGTAGACAATCTTTTATCCATGCAATGGGTTCCAAAATGTATAAAAATTTTGTGCATAAATATGGTTTTATTTTCTGCATCTATGGTTTAAAAATACAAAACGTCCCAACTAGGTCCCCCCTTAGTAAATCATTTTCATAACCGACTGGATCACAATGATGCTAGACAGCAACAGTCCACAGCATTCTCCACAACCCAGCCCTCGATGTGCAAACTGCATTTAGTGCTTTTTGAATGCATTCGTCTTATCTCAAATAAATGACACTACCGGCAGGTGCAATCATTCCCGGTAAATTCCCCCCGGGTGTGTTTCTGAGAACTCACCTCCCTGATTCCCATCCACTATGGAGTAAAAGACGGTGGTGTTGACAGCCGCAGCGAGAATGAGTCCCACAGGTGTTCTGACAGGAGCGTTCTCGCTCACCGGACTGAACCTGCACAGCACAGCAGAAAGAAGAAACTTCATTCACTATTTAAACCTGCAGGAGCCGGAGAGCTGGAGAGCTGTCACCTCCAGCGCGGTCAGTGTGACACAAACGTCACTTTCTGCTGAATATTGCATATACATTTCAACAGTTTAATTGCCTCTCCACTGCCATAAAAGACCATCAGAAAGTGCAGAACAAAAAAGATAGACGTCTCTTTTAAAGGTGAGGAGAGTTTAATTACTGCATTTAAAGGCAGCTCAGATTAGCCGCTGGTCTAAAGAAAACCAGGGTTTCAAAACGTTTGTGCACAACCTTTAGGTCAGACGTTCTCATCCTTTGAATCGCCACTTGAAAAACATGTTTTTATTATTCACTAAATGCTAACGTAAAATAAAGTGCTCATGTTTAGACTAGAAAGATGTGTACGCTAACATCTAAAGTTTTCATTTAAAGAAGGCGGCTTTTCTTAAATTTAAAGATAAAAGCGTCCCATATCTTTTCACGTTCATAAAACTAACCGATTTTGTGCAGTAAATTGTTAGACATCAAGATCATGAACCAATTAGATTTTAATTAACATTTGGAAGCCAAACACTCAAATTATAAAAAGACTGTAAATTACATTTCTGCTGTTCATGCATTTACAAAATACACAGTTTTACTTTTCAGTTTGTGCCGTGTAAATTTGCTACTTTAACAGTGCTGTCTTATTTAAGGCACTTAACTTCATGTTGTACGAAGGCTTTTTCATTAACTGTGGTAAAATCACTGTAACAACAAGCTTTAAGTGGAATATTGCTTTAATTTACTATAGTACAGTAAGGTTACAGACATTATTTGCAATGATAGAGTCACATGTCACAACTGAGCCAATTGAGACAATGCTGACTGTGTGTGTGTGTGTGTTCGCATCCACATCAATCTTTGTGAGGACCAGTGTGACCAGTTAGACCATCAGAGTGAGGACAAAAAGAGTGAGGACATTCTGGCAGGTCCTCATTTTTGACACCCCTCTTTTGTTGGAGGATTAAGACTTGATTTTAGGGGTAAGGTTAGAATTGGGTTAAAAATTAGGTATACAGTTATACCTAATTTTTTACAGGTTACAGTACTGTACAGTAAGGTTACAGTACTGTCAAAGAATGACCTCACAAAGATTGCTGTACAAACGTGTGTGTGAGAGAGAGAGAGAGAGAGAGAGAGAGAGACAGAGTCAACTGTCAAAGACTTTTCTTAGAAAGTCTCTGTTTGTTCTCGGACCATACGCCAGCTGTCAGAGGTGGGTGGGCGTGACGCTCGTGTCTCTATTGTAGAAGAGTCAAAATACAGGCACCGCCGTCAGAGCAGGACAAAGAGGCGCTGGTTCTTCTCTGAAGTGCTCTTCTCTGTCTATGAGACAACAGGGTTACACTGTCAACTGCTACACTGTCAGCGAGAAACCCAAGGTCACACGAAAYTCTCRGTGATGCTCAGTTCCCACCGGTTACCATGGCAATCACAGAGGCCAGATACAGCCAGAACCTCAGCGTGTGCTTAACCATCCGCACAAATAGGTGCAGCTTTCTAATGCAAATGAGTTACCGTCACAACAACTCACGAGCAAATTACTGAATGCATTTCTATACCTTATTATTCTCATTTGCACAGACGTGTAATTGCACAATTTTGCCTTTTCTACATATGTTCATACAGCATTTCACCCTCTTGTGAAACATCTGCTCTCAGCGTTGCCAGTGTTTTTATTTTAACGTCGCTGCAGTTTTAAACACGTTTTTTCTGCCTTTATATAGTTGCATACGGTCTTTTGTGTTATAACTGTATTTTAATTATTTCTTTTTAATGTATTTTTTTAAATCATTCTTTTATTAGGAGTCAAAGGCTGCACAAGACGTTTTTCACTGAACTGCAGTAAAAATGATGTCAAATAAAACCTTATTTATATAACGTAATACAATTTTATTTTCACTGGACAACAGTAATGCTACTTTTTTGTTTACAGTTGTGCTTTCGTATACTTCCCTCCCCCAGCATATATACAAAGTGCAATAAAAAATGTATACATCTGCATGGTAAACCACAGTAAACGTGCTAAACATCACATCTCTCTACAATGAAAAACTGTAAGTTTGATTCATTTTAAAGAATCAGTTAATTGAAACTGGTTCAATAAAAGGATTCACTGGCTCATTTGAGAGTCATATCACCAATCAGAATCACCAATCAGAATTACCAATTAGAATTACCAATCAGAATCACTGTCTCATTTGAGAGTCATATCACACATCAGAATCACCAATCAGAATCACTGACTCATTTGAGAGTCATATCACACATCATATGTGTGCTGTGATCAGTTCTTCAGAAGCTATGACCTGGTGCGCAGCCAGCCAATAAAATTACAGCATCCATCAGCAGGATTCCACAATGAGCAACAATTCAGCCAATCTGCATTCTACAGTGATAGAATCAATGTGTGTGTAAATGCTCCATCAGAGTTCATTAAAAGTGCATTAAATCCGCTTCAGTAATCAATGATAAAGAACAAACAACAGCAACTTCTACACTCTTCAGTTTGACATTGCGAGACCATTACAAGAGCAACACGGAAGTCTGTATGTCAGTGATAATTCGCTACCTCAGAATTATAAGGTTCTATCCAACAGTTTTATCAAAATTGAGTGATAGACATATTCTTACTCTAATATAACTTACTGACACTATTAAAGGTGTTTTATTAAATAATGCATTTTAAGTGTTTAATTTGAAAAACAAAAAAGTTCAGTTTTGCTATTTACAATGCAATGCAAAAACTTTAAACCTCAATATCTCAAAACTGGTCAGAACGCAGATAGAACCTTTTAATTCTAAGGTAGCGAAATATCTACTTATGCAACCATCTCCTTATATAACACTCTTCATAAAGCTACCGCTGTGACCAGATAATATCAAAGATCAAGATGAAATAACCTTTTCCTTTTTAAAAATCTGCTTTGTATGAGACCCTGTGGCTATTTACATAACAGTGTCCTACTGTGAAACATTAAAAACGGCTCTTTATGAAATCAGCATTTGAAGAAACCCTTACACAATGTTATAATGATGAGAACAATAAACTATAGTTTGGTCCATCCTCTGCAGTGTCTTTAGATATCAAGAGCTGTTTTATGTGTTGTACCATAAGCGAGTCATCTCATGAAATGTGATGATTATGTAAAACAGATAATGTACAATTAGTCGGTCATTACCGCAAAACACACTCGACAGAGTCATCAGTGCAGAACGAAACGCCCAGCTGACCAATCAGAATCAAGTATTCCAGGGTGTCTTGTAATAAAGTAACAGTTTCGATCTTCAAGAGCATAATATAACAGACATTTTCGCATTCATGTAATATATAGTATATATTAAACATACATTTTTATATAACCACTGAAGGAATCTCACCAAACCTGTCCTCACCAAAACATGGCAGGGGCCTACATTGTCAAGAAAATGATGTCACAAGTTAAGAAACGTAATTGTTCTAAAAATAGGCATTACTTTGTCAATGCAAAATATAATATCTCATTTCTCCCGTTTGATTATGGAGTAAAAATATGACACTGACATGTTCTTGACAGGTTTGGTGAGACTCATCCAGTGTGTTAAAGTGTAGAGGTGTCACTGTGACAGCAGCCCCAGGCAGAACGCAGGATGATGAGGACAAACCTTGACAACACCAAACAACTTCTCCGTCGCAGCCGTTTGCATGTGCACATGATTGTGTGTGGCTTGTTGGTAAACAAGGATTACTAATCCTTGACAATATATGACCTTCTCCGCAGACTTGCTAGTTAGCAGGTAATACAGCATAAATCTTTCATAAAAACAGAAGATTAAACCCCAAAATATTAATACAGCAAGACACCTCACATCGAGATCCTCGTATGCCTGATGGATCTGAGCTGACTGTGATGAGAAACAAGAATTTATAGTAACTGTTTTCCGAGTAAAGCTGCACTTATAAGAATCAAGCAATTCATTGAGTCAATATGACCAACAACACAAGGTGGTGCCTCTAATTCCAAAACTGAACTGAGCATCAACACACAGCAGAACTATTCCCTCACTGTTACAGAAATACTCGATGTGGGTTTGAAAGATTGTAAGTCTTCATTTAACTCTTGAATCTAGCGTGCTTTAATCAGATCTCCAGAGTCCCTCCACTGAAGTCCACAGTCTAATGAGGTCTACAGAGAAACTGTGCGTGCTCTCTATAGCTCAGGCCATTAGAGGGTCTGTGAAGTCTTCTGCCTGGCTCCACTGCTTTAGTCAACACACAGCCTTTTAAACACCAGCCCCTCTCAGAATGGACTTCAGACTGCATTGCATTAGAATTGAATGAGCAGCAAATCTCACATGGGGCAGAGAGAATACAACTTTATTACCACCTCAACAGTCAAAAAACAGAAAGCAGTTTCATTTAAAAGCAAAGTTCACCCAAATATGAATATTCTGTCATTACTTATTCCCAAACCTTTGATTTGTTTCTTTATGAAACGGAATAGAAACTCTTTAGTAGAATTGTAGAGATTGATGGCTGTAGTCACCAATTACTTTCGTTGTATGGATAAAAGACTGAATATGAGTGAGTTGTGATGGAGGTTTTCATTTTCTAACTTTATGCCTAAAATCTCTTTTTGGAACAACATGGCAGGCAATAACTGATGACAGAAGTGTTGTTTTTCTGTGAACAAAACTTTAAAGGGTCACAGAGAGGGTGGAAATGTCAAATCCCATCTGTTTTTGGCAAAGAGACAAATAATAAATGAAGACACGACCCTTGTCTGTTTTAAACGGGAATCAGGAAAAATGTTGTTGTTTAGGAACATCATACAAAATCATTAAGGTGTTTCCTGAAACCGAAGCGGTTTGGATGACATCACGTCCTGGAAAATGAATGATTTACATGAGATTATTTCACACATCAACAGCCGTCACAAACTGTTTTGAATATATGCTCACGTTGTCATTTATTGCTAATACACCCAGATGTACAGTAAATCTTTGGGTTGTATATCTCGCTATAGCAACTGTACAGAAACTGTGCATTCTGGTCTGAGCAAGAACAGCAGTTTAGCTCATTTCTGAAACCAGCTGTGATACATCAATCTTATCAATGAATGGCCAATCTCTCAAACCGAAAATAGACTGACTTTTCATTTTTAATCGCTATGGAAACTGCTGCCACATGAGAACATCAATGGGGCTCACTGCCCCGGAAACAAAAGTACAAAACATGGAGTACAAAACATGGAAACAAGTTTGTGCAATTTGCAGCTCCCAAAACACCTGATAATGTAAAGATACCCATGACCATGATTTTACTAAACAAACTGTTCCTGGATCAGAATCTTTTGTTAGTTCTGGAACATCCTGCTTGTCAAGCAAACAAGCTCTAACCATGAACCTGCTGATGGTGATAACCATCCATTTAATTTCCATGTTTTAAAAACATTTTAAAAGTTCTAGGAACGTTTAAAACACCCTTTTTTAATGTTGCATTCCCATTACGGCTTGGTTATAAAAACATTGAAACTTTTTTAATTCTGTAACATTTCTAAATGTTCCACTACATAACAATAACGTTTTTGATATACTGTATAATATATACCATTAGGAAAACATTCTACTAAATGCAACTGTTAACTGATAACTTTGAGAGAACTGTTTGCCAACATTCCCAGAATGTTCCCTATTAGCTAGAGACTAGCTAGAAGTGAAAGAAAATCAAATAGAAGCAAATACAGAACAGTCCATGTAAGTGAAACTTCAATAACATCTAAAAAAAATCAGTAAAGAGACAACAAGAGGGTAAGTGTCTCCCTCAAGGCACAATAGACCACTCTTTACAGGCTCGAACCAGTGACCTTCTGTTTGCCAGCCCTGACATTTAGCCACTACACCACACCATTCACCACAAAACACTCCAGTCACTTCTTAAGACTAAGTTCTAAGACATTTACTATCGCAATGACCTGGAGCAAACAGCCAGCACAACGCTGGGGTGGCTGCAGGACAAATCTCTGAACTGACTTCAATGTCCCAGCCAATGCTTGAAGCTGGAGAGCATAAATAATGACAGAGGCTCTCCATTTAATCTGACAGAGAAACAGATGAAATCCCAGTGGGCCGCCTGGTAGAGGAAGAAACAGGAAAACTCAATGCTGTAATCGCTGCCAAAGGCCATCTTACAAACTATTGAAAAAAATACCTGAATTCTTATGAAAGGCTCCACTGCTTTGACTTTTGCCCATTTTGCTAAAAGATTATAATTGAAAAATTAGTACAATTAACAGTTTGCAGTATGACCAAATTCTTATATCACAATTAAAACAATTTCATTGATATACAGTTTACTATATATCACAACATTGTTGAAAATTGAAAATGTGTATAAATAATTCCTTAGACACAAAAAATGATACGCCTGTTCTCACAGCACAAACAAATTAACATTATGTAACATTCGCGTTGAAAAAAAATTCCGTTTTCAAATCTGATAAGCCACAGCAAAGCCACAAAAAACACGTCCATTATTTGTTGACGGCCACACACAGCATGTCTACTGCGGTATGAACAAAACAAAACAAATAACAGCAAAACAATTCTGTGGAAGTATAAAGTGTCACCTCACAACAATGCATGCTGATTAAAATGAGCTACAACACCAGTTTGGTCAATTTAAAGGGGATTTAAATGATAACTACAAACGCTCTTTTCACCATCCTGAAAACGACACGTACAGTATCTGCTTACTGTAAAGAATAATTTACAGTTCCTTCCCTATATCACGGCAGGAGGGTCATTTCTTCCAACACACGCCGTCTCCGGTTCTTCAGTTGTTTCTGCTATACGCCGTTATAGTTTTGGAGTCTTTTTCATTTTATGCATGAGCGAGAAAAAAGAGCAAAAAATTCATATATTCTCTCTGACCAAGAGAACAAAACTCTCTCTCCAGAGTTCCTTAACCGAGAGAATGACAGAAAACTGTGAAGAAGAACATGTTTCTCCACAATAGTTATTGGTGTTGCGAGGAGACATCCCATAATATTACTTGCATTCAAGTATTACTTGCATTCCTCTAGCGATAAACAATTCATTTATATTTCCTTACAAAGTATATTAGCAGCCCAACAATTAAGTAAAAGAAACTTAAGCATTATAAATGTTCTTTATTTATTTATTTTTGTTTTAAAACTCCACAATTCTACAAGTTCCTGATTATTTTTAAGTTATTTAAAGTTAAATTTTGAATTTGATTTTGAATCCCAGATGTTCAAAACAAAGTGAGAGGATTATGAAAGCTAATATCTGACAACACTTAATATTAGAAGTGTTTATAATCTAACGGTACTATACAAAACAAAATAATATTTAGCTGACGGTTAAACATCAGAAGTATAAAAAATACCAGATTTGATTTTGAAGATGTCCTTCCTAAACACAACAGCAAATATAATTGCAAATACTGATTACAGTTGCATTATAAACACTAAATATCATTTGAAGTATTGCAGGACAGAATCTATAAGCAAATTTAACCCTATTTATTTTTTAACATTAGGTGGCGCTGTCCCTCATTGGTTAGCTGTGGGGCGTGGTATCAATGAGTTTTATTTCGTTTCCTCAATGTTTCTATTAAGTAACAAAAATCTGAACGTTTAAGAAACAAGACAATGAACCTTTAAAGCCCTTCACATGCTTCCCCAGATTTTTCAAGATCTGCGTTGAAGCACGCCGACGAGATGCAGACGTGCCCTTTCAAGAACAACAACATGCGTTTGAGAGCTTGACACCAGCTACAGACCCGCAGCCCTTTCAGTCACATATGAGATAAAACTCATTAATCATGCAGAGACTGCGAGCCTGCAGTAAACATGAACTTCATTTAACTCAGAAACCTCAGAGAACATCACATGACTTCACTGCATGGCCTTCACCTGTATTCCTCCTCTGTGAAGATGGGAATCCTGGACGGCTGCAGAACCGTAATTTCCACTGTGGTTCTGTTTATCTTCACCGGTTCTCCGGCATCATAAGCGATCACAACCAGCTACAAACAGAATTTATGAGATATGAATAAGACGGTCAAAGACGTGACTTTCATTTTTTTGTCTGGATCTATTAAATTATTAAAATGCAATTTATACAGACAATCATTTGAATGTAGTTCTTCTGATTAAGATGATTAAAATGTTTTAAAGTAGAACTAAATTAAACTAGCTTTTCACACATTCTCATATTTGTAATACAAGTCAAAAGATTGTAATATAGAGTGACATAATATTTAATTATTTAACAACCTAAAAACAGTCATGCAGTTTGTTTTAAAATATAATTATTATTTAACAAAACTGAAACATTTGTCTGTCAAATTAAATCCAGTGTTGTATGACTAATATGCATTAATACCATGAAACAGAACAATGACATCACAGAGGACCCCTGTAGACCCTCATACCTGTGTCTCAGGGTCATGTTTTCTTTAATATTAAATGTTAAGTAGGACGTGGTTAAGGGTCTCTGTGTGTAACAGCAGAAGGATGGGCTCTTACTCTGAACACGGCGTTGGGCTGCTCGTTCAGGTTGACTTTGGTGATAACTCTGCCTGCGTCCTGCTCAACATCAAAGATACTGCCGCTGTACGGAGACATCTCCTGATCCACTCTGTAGCGCACTTTACTGGCAGCTGTACCCTGAGGGACGTACATGATTAGTATCAGCCCTTCCCCAGAGCAACTGCACTGCAGTTAAAAAGACCAAAGATGCCCGTTATTACATTTAATTATGTGCATCACATTATTACATAAATACAATGTTCTGCTGTTATCTCGACCTCAAAGGGCTTCAATCATATTTCATTATACATTCTATCTATACCATCCATCCATTCAGTTCAAATGTACAGTATATCTTAAATGCACTGTAAGTTGGTTTGGGGAAAATGCACAAATGTAAATGTATTAAAAAAGGACTTTACATATTACGTGTCTACATTTTCAATACATTTACTTACTAAAAGCAAATGCTTTTACTAACTTACAGAGCTACAAGAACAACAGACATGTTTACACATTCAGAGACACATGAGAACTATGGCAACACACGTTAGTTGCATGGGCTACTTTAACGCTGGTTTTTGGAGTAACAATATCTTTTATTGTACAGAAAAGAGCAGCTGGATTATTTTACAAAACATCTCATTTTGTGTTGACACGAAAGAATGGAAATCACACAAGCTTGGAAAGACATGAGGCTGAGCAAACGATGAGAATTTATTTGTGAACTAGTTCTTTAAATGTTTGACTTTTCGTCGAATAGTTGGTTTGAACTTCATCAAAGGTCTCTTGGGCATCGTGTTTAGCAGAGCTACAGAGAATGTCGTCTGCGGCTCTTATTCTGCTGATATTTTGCTGCTCTGCTGTCTGACTGCATCATAAATGTTTGATAGTTTGGGATGTAGTAAACATAAAGAAGTCATTTATACTGCAGGAGAAAGAGACAGAAACAACATCACATTTACATCTCTGACAGCCAAGAAATTGGTTTCTGGTTTCTCTTTTAAATCCACGTCTAAATTTCTCTATGGCTTATTTTTTGGCATGTCATTTTTCGCCCTCCCCATGATTCAAAGCTTTATTTTTAAAAAGAAATGAATAATTGAGCAGCTTCTGTGGCAGGACGTGAAAACAAACAGCGCTGGAGTTGGTGTGTCGGCCGAGGGCAGGAACAGGATGAGTAAAACTGATGTTTACCTCACCTGACCACCATAATCTCTGTTAAGATGATCATGTCACTATGTTTAGGGGCGGTGAAGGTAAAGCCACTGACCTGAAATCACTCT
Organism: Ambastaia sidthimunki; assembly: GCA_036877625.1. Lineage (NCBI taxonomy): Eukaryota > Metazoa > Chordata > Actinopteri > Cypriniformes > Botiidae > Ambastaia > Ambastaia sidthimunki. Next base: position 11,652 of record JAZGTK010016830.1, read on the forward strand.
CTGCTGTACTCATGTAAAATCCCTCCACTATACTAAATAACAACTGCACACAGAAAACATTCAAATGCAGTCAAGAGTATGAAAAAAGATTTTAATAAAATGTTGAGGAAAAAACAAGATGTACTGTTTACAACTGCAATCTGATTTCCCTAAAAATTTCAGTTTGACTTCAAGACAACATACTTAATAAAGTTTGTGAAGTAACGTGCAATTTTATGCTTCAAACAGAGACAGCAGCAGAGGAAGAAGGTAACTTTTGCCTCTCTACCGCCATCTCTGTTCAAAACATAAAATTGCAGGTTACCTGCCGAGTAATTTTCTTAATATCGATGACAAGTTTAAACTCTAAACAAGCGCTACAAGCGCTGCACCATCTACAGCACCCAAACATGCAATATAGCAGCCGCATTTTTTTCTTTCTGTTAAAAAATGACATTTCCTGGGAAATCAGACCAGATATTTCTGAAATAATAAATCAAATTATAAATTATTGAGTGGCATTAGGTAGGAAGACATGCTCAATAACTTGTTTAAAAAAGTTACGGACAGCGCCTTTAAGATATTTTTACAAGACAAACTGATTAAGCACATTTTTTCGGTGTAATGAACATTCCCTCTTAGTTAAGTCACAAAATTAGACAGCCCTCATTCATGCTAATATGGAGTAAAGCAGCTATCAGTGTAACACACGACATTCATGAGTCATTTTTAACGGGTGTATCACTGTCGACACTCAAACGCCAGCCAGCCGCATTAGTAAGACACATTAAGTTTCCGCCTGATGATTGTATTCACGTACGGCTCTGTGATTAATGGCCGCTGCTTGTTCCGCTCTGCAGTGACAGTTCAAGGATGGAAGTTCATTACTCACCCCTTTAAATCTTTTCAAACGAAAGAA
>JAZGTK010016831.1:0-12548 GCA_036877625.1 Ambastaia sidthimunki
GACTGCAGGCAGTTATCCAGCAAAAAGGATACACAATTGACTATTAGAATGTGGGGGGCTAATCATTTTGACCCTGGTAGTTTTTGTGTTTTGTGTAATATTTTCATTTCTGTGTGGAATATAAAACAATGTAAGCATCCAAAATAAAACTAGGATGTCTAGTTTTATTTTGGAAAAAAAAAGCTGTGTTAATTTTTTTTTGCTCTGGTTAAAAGCACTTTTGAAATACTTTTAAAACAATGACTATTTTGTAGGGGGGCTAATAATTTTGTCCTCAACTGTATTTTTTTTAGGGTAATACCGTAAGTAATGTTGTTTATGTGGCAGTTACACTAAGAGTGCTTTTAAATGTTGTAGTTATTCTGCTATGCAGAATTTAAGCCTTTATATTATTCGAATAAGAATCTGACGGATCTGAAGTATACGAATCTGATTCCAGTTCCTTTTGCAATGATGTCTCCTCATAGATAAAAATGGTTTTATACAAAGTCTGAGAATCTTTTAAAAATGACTAATTTCCATAGTGAATTTAACATTAATTTGGGTTTTTGCCTGATGAGATTGTAAAGCCTGTATGTGATGTGTAGACCAGTTGTAGATTTATATTTTGTACATCTAAAACTGAGCTGCAACAACAGAAGCACGAGAAACAGCAGCTCAAACATCACTTATCAACATCGTAATATTTATTTGAGGAATCGTGTGTTCTATCAGTTCTTCCGTTGCTCATTTGGCTACAGGTTCTAGAACCATCTTTGTGATGAAAATCATCAGCATGGTGTTTACAATGGCATCAGCATTTGCATTTGGTTCTTATCAATCATATCAATCCTTTTAATTGTTAAAATCACATGTAAATGAATCAAACAACTTTATTAATCACATCATATGTAGGCCTATATGTTTTATTATATGTACTGTCCAAGATAGGAGGGCGTCAATGCGTTTTCTTACTTCCTGTCTCCTGAGAGACTCAGATCACATCTCGGAAACATCTGATAAATTTTTTATAGCAGCATAGATGTATCCTTCACTACATTTAAAATCCCACAATACTGTGTGTGTGCGTATGCTCAAAACATTAAAATGGCATCTGATTGCATTTCACCCAAAAAACTAGTATTAAAGTTTTTAAATCAATCACCTCTATTTAATTTTCATTACGCTGCCTAATGAAAGTACATCATTGCCTGGATAAGACAGTGAGGAAACAAGGCAGTTGCCTTAGTTGGTGGACACAGCCATTGTCAACATTGTTTTTTCTGTATTTCGTCAATGAAAATAGACGTGGCCAACTGTATCAAGATTGAGTGAGAGATAACATGTCTGCCCTGCACTTCTTCAGACTGGCACCCGGATATGCTGAGGGAGTTTCAGAGGCTTCTCAAATCGCCATATGATCTAGTTCCAGGCAGTACACGCCCGGTTATCTGAACCCTGGTCCTGACATGCTGTGGAGGGATGGCTTGAAAGAACTCTCTCTTCAATCGTCTCTGCTTCTTGCCTTGGGATCAGTCAAGCACATGAGGGTTTGCAGGTGCTCTGCAGGCACTAAGTGTGAGTGTCCTGTGAGGCTGATGGCTTTGATTAAAACGCAGATAAAGTGATAAGCTGTGCTCTAAACAGTGTTGAGAGCGACTTAGGTACATAACTCATTCTAGGGTTTAAAGTGACAGTGCAGTGTAGTGACAATCTACATTCACTGAGAGCACTTGCAAACCCTCATGTGCTTGACGGATTCCAAGGCAAGAAGCAGAGACAATTTAAAAGTTTTCTCAAGCCATCCCTCAACAGCATGTCAGCGCAGGACACTCAGCACACACTCTGCCCGATTAGGCCTTTGCATGTTTTTATATTGAGCATTGTGCCCCTTTTTGGAGGTCTGAATAGCTCTTTGTGTGTTACAGCAGCTACACAGTTTCTAGCAAAGGCTATCCTGTTGGGATAGCCTTGGCATATTCTAGTCAGGAGCTAGAGTCAGAGCCCACTCGACATGAGCTGTGGTCTCTTCATGGGCTTGATATTTGTATGGGAGCTGGCTGGTCTTTGCAAAATACCTTAGCCAGTTTATATTATTTGGATGTTGTTTCTCTGGCTTCTGAAGTGGCTAGATACTGTCTGCCTTGATGTTGTGCTTTTCATCACTGTGTGTGTTCAGCTAGGTCAGATAGGTGTGTGTTAAGCTAGTTTTATGTCCCTGTTCAGCAGCTGCACACTTGTGCATCAGTGCTCAGTCTGTGACTGCGAGCTTTGCTGTGTGTTTGTTGCTTGGGGCAATGAGCTGACTGTGTCCTCCACTCTTGCTGCCCTGGGCTCACATCATCAACACCTCCCTTCACACCGGAACTTTTCCCACAGCTTTTAAGCAGGCTCGGGTAACCCCACTGCCTTCTCTAAATCCTTCAGACCGGTATCCCTTCTCCCATTTATTTCCAAAACACTTGAGCGAGTTGTGTTCAAGCAATTCTCTGCATTCCTCACACAAACCAACCTACTGGACCTACCAACCTACAACCAATCCGGCTTTAAAAGCAGCCACTCAACTGAGACAGCCCTGCTCTCTCTTACTGAAGCCCTCCGATTGGCAAGAACTGCCTCCAAATCTTCAATACTCATCTTGCTGGATTTGTCTGCTGCCTTTGACACCGTCAACCATGAGATCCATCTGTCAAGCCTCAGGAAAATGGCTATCTCAGGAGATGCACTTCAGTGGTTTACCTCGTACCTCTCAGGTGGATCCTTCAGGGTGTCCTGAAGGGGCGAGGTTTTGAAGCCACATGATCTCACCACTGGGGTTCCTCAGGGCTCTGTTCTTGGACCACGTCTCTTCTCAATCTACATGTCATTACTAGGGTCTGTCATCAACAAACACAGATTCGCATACCACTGCTATGCCGACGACACGCAACTCTACTGTTCCTTTCAACCAGACGATACTACAGTAGCTGTTTGCATTACAGCCTGTCTAGCCGACATTTCAACATGGATGAAGGATCATCACATTCAGCTCAACCCTGCCAAAACAAAACTCCTGGTAATGCCTGCAAACCCAATACTTCACCACAACTTTTCTATTCAGCTTGGATCATCATAAATAACTCCTTCCAGAACAGCCAGGAACCTTGGAGTCATGTTTGATGACCAATTACATTTCACGGATCACATAACTTCAACAGCCAGATCCTGCAGATTTGCCTTACACAACATCAAGAAAATCAGACCTTTCCTCTCAGAACTGTCCTCACAACTTCTTGTCCAAGCTTTGGTTCTCTCCAGATTGGACTATTGCAATGCTCTCCTGGCGGGCCTACCAGCAAGTATTACCAAACTGCTGCAAATGATTCAGAATGCAGCAGCAAGGGTAGTCTTCAACGAGCCAAGGAGAGCACATGTCACTCCTCTTTTCACCAGACTGCATTGGCTACCATTGGCTGCTCGAATCAAGTTCAAGGCACTGATGATAGCCTTCAAAACAACCACTGGGTCTGCACCAAGTTACCTTAACTCATTGGTACGGACCTATGTGCCTTCCAGAAGCTTGCGTTCTGCTAGTGAGCAGCGTCTAGAGGTGGCACACCACAGAGGCAAAAAAATCACTGTCACGAACCTTCTCCTGGACTGTTCCCTCCTGGTGGAATGACCTTCCAGTCTTAATCAGAACAGCTGATTCACTATCCATCTTCAAAAAAAGACTAAAAACAAAAGACTAAAAATCTTTTCTGACAGCACCTGCCAAATTAATAGCACTTATCCTACTACTAACACTTTCTTTCTTTTTTTCTTTCTTTCCATTTAAAAAAAGGGGGGGGCAATTGCACTTGTAAATTACTCTATGCTAGGCTAGGGAAACTGGCACGATGCTTACATACTGTTGCCTATTGTTCTTTCATTTGTAAGTCGCTTTGGATAAAAGCGCCTGCTAAATGTAAATGTTTATGGTATTGTAACAACCCTAATATGCTGTATGATATTGTTTTGTATATGAGATGAGTACTAAATTGCTTAAATGTAATAAACATTTGTTATTATGTCAGATCTATTTCCTGAAGTTAGTGCTGCTCTTCTGAGACATTGTGCTGTATTATGTTTGGTGCAGTTATGATTATCTTAGTGATGATGAGGATGGTCAGAGTGTGGACAGCAGTAACAGTGATGACAGTGTGGAGCATCCGTACATCCCTCTAGTCACTGATGAGGAGAGCTGGAGGAACAAGTGTCGCAAGATGGAGCAGAGGTTCAAGATCATCAGTGCCCAAAAGGTTATTGTCCCTACACACCAGTGTTGGCGAAACTACTTTAAATCTTGAATCATGAGCGGATAGCAATTAAATGACTGTTTCATTTGTGTTGAAGTGTATTTGTTCTGTGTTTAGGGGTATCTTGAGGAGCTGGTAAGGTTGCGGGAATCTCAGCTGAAGAACATGGAGACAGAGAACAAGAGACTAACAGCTGAACTAGAAGAACTTCAGCTACAGAGTCAGAAGGAGAAGAGAGAGCTGGAGAACATTATACTGGAACTGCAGGAACAACTGTAAGATCCACACCAACACCACTGATTCTTCACACATGAGACAATTAAAAAAGTCAAAGTTTGTCTAGAAATTATTTTGGAATACTCTGTTAAACATACAAATTTGTAATATCCCTATATGAAAATTCTTAATTTTACATTAGAATGAGGGCCTTTTTAGTTTTTTTTTAAATTAACCTTTTCCTTTTGTCGCAACAACAGTAATGTTTTTAAGAGTCTGCAAAGCAATTTTTGATCTTTGATCAGACAGAGAAAATAAATTAAATGGCTTATTTGTGTTACAAATGTTTAAGTGGTCATCAATTTTAATCTTAAAGTGGAGCTAGTGCTGTTTAAAAACTGATGTCAGGCTGAATTATGGGGACATATTTGTCCTATATCTTGAGAATCATCAACACAAACTGTTTTACAAAGTCCATAATATATTTGTTTTTTACTCTATCACAGGACAAGTCTGATTCCAGGTGAATCACATTCACTGTCTAAGAATTTGTCAATCCCTCTTGTTAACCAATGGCCATCACTCCAAAACTACAACAACCAGGAGGACAGGAAACTGCACCACAGGTGATGCCAGTATCTCTTTCATCTAGGCCAGGGATGGGCAACTGGCCCGCGGGCCTGCAGCATCTTCAAATAGTATGCTCTTGTCAATTTTAATCAATTTGAGAAAAAAGATTAGGAAGGATGTTCCAGGACAGGTCCAGGACAGGTCACTATCGTTCCCACCGATCACTGTTATCATCAGCGTAATTACAGCGCAGTTGGATGAGCGCACTATTTTGAACGATCACGATAATGAGCAAAAAACGAAGAAAAATTGACTACTAAAATCATGTTTTACAGTCAAAATGGGAGACTATTTTTTTTTATCAAAAAAAATATATTTGAGTATCAATTGTGCACCAACAGGACAGGCCACAGGTTTCTTATTGAGATAAACTAAAAGGTAAATGCATGTGTTTGGGGGGTAGCATGCTATGGACACACATGCACACACACACACACACACATTGAACTAATTGTACACTGAGTTCCTTCAATAAAATTTCCCTCAATAAAATATTGAGGAAGATATGTGTGAGTGTGAATTAGTAATCTGGCCCCTTGGTTTAAAGGACAAAAATTACTGGCCCTCGTCATGATCAAAGTTGCCCATCCCTGATCTAAGCCAACAGTTCACAAAAAATACCAATCAACAGGCTTATAAATGGTTTTCTTATGTAACAAAATGAAAGACTGAGTGTTGCTTTGGATGCCAAATCGTATAAATCTTGCTAAATCACGTACATTGCACATAGAAAGCTGACAAAGCATTAATGAAAGATGTTCTGTCTTATACTGTTGTCCTGTGCTTCTGTTGTGGTATTTTAGGGGCAGTTTTCCCAGCCCTGAGCCACATATCAGTCTGATGTCAGATTCTCATATTCAGAGGACAGACGCTAGACAGAATGGACAAGCCTGGTGTACAACAGGTACACAAGTTTCATTAGTCTTCTCACAGCAACTGTCATCGACAGGTCAAAATGTAGTTCATAACCCTTCTGGAAAATCCATCTAGTTCCATCCCAAAAAAGTAAATGTTGTCATACTCTCATTGTTACAAAATTTGTTTTGACTTATGTGGCTTATGTGGGACATTTGATTTATGTGTTTTGACCACATTTGTTATCCTACTTATGTGGATTTTTAAGTAGGAAATGCTATTTTAAGTTTCCAGTAATTTCGACTCTTCATTGTTTCATGGATTTTCTTTCAGAAAAAGACTACACTCCCTCTATGTTAGGTCTGTGTGGTTCCCTGGCCTCTTTACCCAGCTGCAAGTCCCTGCCGAGTCTGAGGTCTACAGAGTGTCTGGTCAACATCAGCGCTGAGCCCAGTCCTGCTCTAACCCCTAGCTAGAGGCCACAAAATAAGACCAGTATCACATGCAGAGACAAACTGTTCTGTCAGTCAAGGCATCCAAAGATATCAAAGATATTATAACTTTAACCTGCGCAGCATCTTACTGTTTTATTTTGATGTCTTACTCTGTCTCTAGATATATCTAAGCCATTGTAGTCTTGGTTGCCTTCTTTCTATAGACATTACAATAATTCAATCTCGACAACTTGTATGTCAGAATATCAGAGCTTTCTAAATGTCTGCGTCTCTTTGGATGTCTTTGCTGTCCATTAAATCTCGTGTCTTGTGATAATTGTACCAATAAAGGCACTGTGGACTATGCACTGGCTGACCTGAGACCTGCCTGAGTTAACACTATGAGCGTATGTTCCTGTCTCAGAGCCCAACACAGCTTCACACATTCTGCACATGTACTATGGGAACGCACAGTTACACACACAAACAGAATCTTTTAGTCATTTAAACAGTAAAAATTAACCATCAACAGTGTGACAGAAAGAAAACAATATTCACATTACAAATTAATATCATCATATTCTTAACAAACATGAGTATTTAAAATCTAACAGGTCAACCATCAAGACACCCCTCCTCTGCCAAAACAGACATACAGAACAGGTAGAAAGAATCTGTTCTGTATGCATGTGTGACCGTACAGCTGTACTGTTACAGTGGTAACGTTTTTGCCTTATTTTTCTTCTCTTTGAAAATGGGATTTCTGCACATGACGGCAGTACACTCTTGGTGGGATAATGACAGTGAGTAGTTTTGCCAACTTGGGACCATTTATTATATGACACCATATTAAAGGTTATACTCTGTGTATAACTTTTTCATGCTCTTGGGCTGTATGTCTAACATCTGTTACATGATTACAACATGTTTTATCACTGTCACCATCGGCATATCAGCTGCAGATCTGAAACAGCATTAGGTTGATTTGTGCTGTGTTCTCGTAATATAGAAATATATCATTTTTTCACTCCATTGTCAGTGTAGTTGAAAGTCTGTTTGTTTGGGAGTGTGCGTGTATTGTGTTAGACAACATCATATTATTATGATATTATTTTATTGTTTTAAAAGCCACTGGAATCTATGCTTTGTTGCTTAAAATTGCAATAAAACTGCCTTTTTGTCCTAGTCACATGGTCTGTAATTCTCTCTTTCAGTACGTTTCAATGGTTTTTCTTATCCCAGTTACACTGCACAAACATCCTATAAATGTATGTTCTTGTTTATAGTCTGTAAAACACTCATTAAATAATGTAAAAATATTGCTGGTGATGTTGGCGCATAAAACAACGGTTTTTAAATGTCTGTGGATTTCAAAGTGTAAAAGTGCTCAATCTTCCTACCATGCTTAAGAATTCAGACTGCTTATAGTCCACTTTCTTGTACCCAGTAATCAATGTTGTTACATGGACCAGCACAAACAATCAGACTTTCAGGTTTCTCTGCTGGAGGGACTAAACAGGCAAAACCAAGACCTGCGGCTGCTTCCTCATCCTTAGACCCAGCAGCTTTGTTCAGCTACAGCTACAACTTTGACCCGGTGTAAACTGCAGTTATAAAAGCTGTTTGGCAGGTAAGTGGTCCCCACATTTTGTCCCTCTGCATGTTACAAATGACATCACAAAAATCGATATGATTGGTGGGCATTTTCCATCTTTTAATATTCAATGCTCTGATAATACTCTTAAGTGGTTATAGGTGTTTAATATCCACATTATTACACTTGCGTTACATGCTGTTTATGGCCAGGAGAGGGAGTCAGATGCTTGCTGTTAGACGTGTTAATGTGTCTTGATTCAAAAAAAGAGGAGGCTTATGAACGTGACTTCAGGTGCTCAGCCCTTTGACTGGAACTTTCAATACTTATATCATTAAGGGGGTTCTCAATGACATTATTTTACATTTATTCATTTGGCAGAGGCTTTTATCCAAAGTAACTTACAGTGAATTCAATGTACACATTTTTTTTATCAGTACTTGCATTCCCCTGGGATCGAACCCACAACCTTCGCGCTGCTCTACCAGTTGAGCTACAGGAAGGCTTTTTTTAAGAAATGGGAAATGTATCAAATAAAATAAAATATTAAAAAAATGGAATAAATGAAATGGGGGCGGGGTAAAGGAGAACAGCGGGTTTATCCAGCTGTATTAGCATGGGAGTGCTGATCACATCAGTGACATCTCTCATGAAACCCTCATGAAACCCAAATAAAAGTAAAGTAAGTCACATCTGCAGAGTTTTCCAACGGGCAGCATAAAGCTCATTTCAGCATGTAAAAAAATCAAAAATAGACACACCAAATAGATCACAACACCACAAAATTTCATAAAATGTAAAACAACTTATTGAATATTGCTATGTATATTTTACACTCTCTTTGCACTAAATAATTTTCACCACAGCATTGTGTCTCAATCTTAAGCATTTCTACATTCTTATTCTAGAAGCTTCTGCCTTTACCTGTCTTACATGTCAGCCGCCCTGAAAGTGTATCTTTCACTATCCTGTGCAATCAGTGACAGCAGTAAGCCACCCCCCCTCCTGTTGTTAAAAAGTTTCTTACATTAGACATTATACATTTCTCCATTATACTCATAATATATGATTATGAGTCAAATCAGCTTATATATATAAAAATAGGTATGAGCCCTCCTAAGGCGTAAGTCCTAGAATCACACCTCTTATTATATAATAGTTCATTAATGTTAATCATTGTGATTGTTCTGTAGTCCCTAATCACCTTCCAAGACCTTACAGCACTTTTAAAAACACACAGGTCATCTAGGTAACCTTTTAAAAGCACGCCATTGCTTCTTTGTTTGGTTTCATGGGAAAGTGTTGCCCTAATGCAGAAAGGTCAACAGGATGAACAGTGCTTCGCCTCCTCTACTCACTTGTGCCTAGCAGGTTGTTCATACAATGGGAGCTGCAGAGTGTGATGTAAACATGTCTTAAGATTGACACATCATTTCCACCATGACTCGGTATGTGTGGAACACTTGATATGAAGAACTTCATTTTTTAAGCTTACTGTGTCATTTTCAGTGATAAAAAAAAGATACGAGAGGCCTTTTAATCATTTTAATAGCAAATTAACATAAGTTTCTCTTATTAAGTTTTATTTATTTGGCATTCAAAGCGTCTTCAAGCGTATTCAAGGTATACTGTTTATCAGTATGTGTGTTCCCTGGGATTTAAACCCACGACCTTTGTGCTGCTAACACAATGCTCTACTAACTGATCTTCAGGAACAAGGCTTATTTAATTCAATGCTTATTTAATGATTTCTTTTTGACACTCGCAAAGAAAAAGATGGAGGCAGGGGAACAGACCTCATTAGCCGGACTGTTTTTGCTATACAGCAACTCAGTGCTAAGATGTTCAGTACAAGTTAAGTTCTATTGACAGCATCTGTCATTCTGTCAGTTACCCCAGACAATAAATCAGACTCTGTCAATTTACAGTAGAAGAAAAGTTTGTATTTTTGACTTAAAGATTCGTCCATACAAAATGTGTTATTTGAGTGTAAATTTGTCTACATTTTTACAGATTTATTTAAGATGAGACTGCTGTTCTAGGTATAACTTTTAATAATGCATTGCAGATGTAATTCCTGTTGGTGGGGTTTGCTCCGTGTTAACAGCAGGAAAGACAACACACTAAAGATCTTTAATTACAAACAGGTTATAGTGATGACCCTTTTCCAGACTTTCAAACATTACTGCACTGTCACAACATACACTGAAGGTGGGTCATAGTGTCACAGCAGCTTTCTGAGAATCTGTCCGAGGAATGGGGTCAGATTATATGTCCTCTGGCGTGATATGATTGAATTTGGATGATGAAAAAGATGCTGCACTTTAATCTACTTCCGCATCAGTCTGAAGAGATGCTTTGATCAGCTCACAGCCTGAGTACGTGTGCAGAAAAACTCAACAGATTGTTTGATGGTTGGTTTTTGCATACATATGTGTGATCCTAAAATTTTTCTCATCAATTTTTCTGTTTAAACAAATGTTTAAATTTTTTAACTTATTGTACTTGTCAATGCAAACCTTGTCAGTATGATACTATGGGAGCTTGGGTGGTTAGGGTGTTGCTATGTTGTCGTTTAGGTGTCATGAGAGTTCCCTTTCAGGAACTCGAGCTGCATTGAAACGTTATAGGAACGCTACCAGCTTTTATGCACTCTGATACAGGTGTGTCTAATCACGAATTAGGGGCGTGGCGTCACGACGGGGTGACATCATGACCAGGATGCTATAAAAGCACGTGCTTTGTGCAGCTCGGGTTAGTTTCTTCTATTTAGCGAAGCACTTTGTGTTGAATTGTGTGTCAGTTGTTTGTCTTTCCGCGTTTAAGTCAGGGGCAGCATTTAAGTTAGAATGCCAAAGGCTAAGGGAAAGACAAGGGGTTCAAGTGAGCATTTTAGAGCGTGTGGTTCTCCCTGCCTGTGTTTTATTACGGGTGGGGATACACGCTCCATGTGTTGTATGTTAGGGAGCGAAGCACGCTCAGTCACATCTTGAGGGGGCTGATTGTCTGCATTGCGAGTTACTGAGCATGCTTCACTCCAGAAGGGCTCTCTTCGAGGAGGAGCCCTTACTAGCGCTCCTCGCGGTGCTGGTCGCGCTTCCGCTGAGGCGGAGCGGCGGCTGCATTCGTGGGGTTTTCAGCTCGACCTGATGGTGGGAATTGAGACGGGCATGTCCCTATCTCGTTCCTCACCTGTCAGGTCCTCCACCCTTTCTCTGGGATCGGAAGCACGCTCTGCGGTTTCTTCCCCCAGGGGGAGGGATCTGCTCCCCACCTCTCATTGACCGAAGAGCTTGATGCTGAGAGTGTGGAGGAGCAAAGTGTGTCCCCTCATTACGACGATTTGGTGGAGGTAGTCACTAGAGCGGTTGCCAAGCTGAATATTGACTGGCCCGCTGATAAGCAGCCTAGCCAGCGTAAGAGCTTATTAGATGAAAGATTCCTAAGTAGCCAGCTGGCACCTCCACGCCAGAGCCTGCCTTTTATCCCTGACCTCCATGAGGAGGTCTCTAAATCTTGGAAAAGGCCATACTCCGCTCGCTTATTTAGCCCTGCCTCTCAAGTTTAGAATCTCGCTGCAGGCTGGAAACACTCTAGACATAAGGCAAGTCTATCGCAGAACATTGGGAAAGAAAAACTGAATAAATAATCAACAAAAGCTTAATGATGTAAACCAACATGTGGTCACAGGGGAAAAGTGATATAAAACATGACACATTTTTTGTGTCCACAGAAGCATCAATGATCTTTACACAGATGATCTTTGACAAATGATCAATGATCTTTAACCGTTAAATACGACAGACACCACAGGCTCAACATTATCGCTCAGCATTCGTGCAGTTTCTGTATAGCTGCTTTAAAATGATAAGCAGTGTGAAAAGCTTTACACAAATAAATGTGAAGTAAATATCTTGGCACTCTCTGGTAAATGTAGGCTATCTCTGCACTGTAAAGCTGTAAACTGCAGTCTCGGCTCATGCAATTCAAAGAAGCTTCTAGAGGAACTGTAGGAATCATGCCTGGTTTTCTCCAAATGCTCACTTCTGTGAGGATAGTGGGCAGAGTGCTTGTTTTTGTCATACAGAAGGTTTGCTTTCTAGTAAGTGTGGCAGAGTATTTAAAGGTGCTGGCTCTAGGGTCCAGTCTCTTTGAGGGTCTGAATCCCATTGCTGCATGGCAGCTTTTAGGGAACTTCAGTGGCTGCTTGCTTCCTATCACAGCCCTAATCATTATGACACTGTGCTCATTGTATTATTATAAAGTGTCGGGAAGTTTGAGCCTAAGTGGATGGTTGATAGCCAAACCAAATAACTCTTCCAAACAGCGGCACTTCTGTCTGTCCTTGAAGGCTACCCAGAAAAGGGGCTGTGCGTTGAGCCATCTCTCCAAATGCTCACTTCTGTAATGAACAGAGTAGTTTAAGGTTCTGGATTTGGGCTTCAGTGTCTTTGGGTGCTTTGGTTTATATCCCAGCACCAGCAGTGATGCAATTCAGAGAAGCTTTCTGTAGGGGTTTTGAATGGTTTTTATTTCCTTGCACGTATGACAAAATGTCAGAAA
>JAZGTK010016832.1:0-12548 GCA_036877625.1 Ambastaia sidthimunki
GGTTATGGGTAACCATAACTGACAAATACATGTCACTTTCATCTTCTGGTCCAGTCGTTGCATTGTTTAAAAACAAGCACTGATGCTTTGACTTGTTTTGGAGCTATTTTTGTAGCTGGTAAAAAAACAAGCTAAATGGCCAGATGTTGTCGGAATGTTGCAAATTAGTTGTGCTGTACACAAAGGTTAAACCAATCACGTCGTTGCACTGAATATGTGCTATGATTCAGTACAATTACACTCTTGCTTATGTGTTATTGTTAAATTGAATACCCTTGGTTTAACCTTCTTTCTTCCCTGATAAGCCTGAAGCCAGCAGACATTCATTTTTCATTTGGGTTCCCCACAACTTTCCATTTTTAAACGTGTAGTTTTCTGTAAAAAAAGAAGACACTTTTCTAAGGTTTTAACTGATTTACCCCATTTTTCATTAAGCAATTTACATCATACAGACTCCTGCTCTAGAACCCACGTTTACATGATTGTTCCACTGTGCTTTGAGATCTAGATCTGGGGACAGATGAGTAAAATCAGAGTAGGAGGATCTCATCCTGTTTGTTAGCATTTTCACATCAGGTTAAAGAAGCATTGATGGTTCTCAAGGGCTTCATGCAGGGCTACAGCTCCACTCTACAGAGGCTACAGAGGATACAACATCCCTTTGAGGGCCTGAGGGCTTTACTTACTTGAAATCAGATCAGAGCATAATGGCATTTAGGCGCTGAATGGTTTATTACATTTCAAATTATCTAGACGTATCTAAGATACTATAATTTTTCTGCATTTGTCATTATAATTTCATATGGCCATTTATTTTCCTCAGCTGTCCCTGACTGGCTGAAACTGTTGAGTCTTGGTGTCATTTATCACATAGTTAATAGACACCAAATGGCATAAAGCTTGAAGCAGAAAGAAACAGCTTTGAAGGAACATGACACTACCTCAGCAAATATCCTCAGAGTGTTGAAAGAGCTGAAAATAATAAAAAAAACTTGCACAAAACATAAAAACCCTAGTCATGACACCTCTTCATCACAATATTTTCCACTATGTGATACCACAAATGCTGTCTGACTTCACAACAAATCTTTAAACGTTTCACAAAATAAATCTCTCTTCAACTGCGCCCGACAAGGTCAATATGATTCATTGAAACTTGGCACAACAAAAACAGAGGCCAAAACAGCATCGCTTTACTTCTGGCTCGATTTATCACAAAAGATGATAAGGAATATGTGGCTCTGGTGCTCTTTGACAAAGTCATTTGATGAAGACAGATGGTGGAATCTCCTGCCAGCTTGGTTTCTGAAATTACATTAAAACCATTTTTATTCCAAAGAATGGATTATGAATTATAGGAGCAAAGCTTTAAGACTGTCACCCACCGGACTGACCTTGAACCTCCACATATGGGCTGAAGCTCATTCTCACTAGCCTCAGATCCTCTGAGATGCTAAGAATCACTGCGTTTGTCATCGCTGTGTCATGCGATTGTCCTCTGCTTGAGACAAAAATGGGAATTGAATGTTAAAGAAGCAATTCAACCAAAGTGAAGATTTTGTCATCATTTACTCGCCCTCATGTCACTCAAAATGTGTAGAAGTTCAAACATAGTGGTCTTGTCTTTAAGCTGCTAAGACAAACAATCATAATAAAAGCATTATTGTCATTTAGAATATTGTCGTCATTCAGGTGACCTTTGTTATATTCCTTATTTTCTGAAGAAGTCTGAGGAAGAGACAAAAATTTAATTAAAGGTACAGTAAGTGATTTCTGACAAACACTGATATTTGAAATTGATACCGAAACAAACACACCCCTCCCTACATTGCTCTGCCCTCGAAATAGCAAACGCTATGCAAGACAACAACTAACAGCTGGTGCATACACCCCGAATTGCTAAATGACTGAGACTGTTATGGTGAATTTTCTGAGCCACTTAGTTTTTCTCTCATTTACAAAGCCAGGACTGTGCAAACTCATTATTATTTCAAGATGACAGACATCTAGCAAATATTCACACAACTGTGAAAAATGTGTTTGGGTGTTGAATTTATTTTTTAACAGCGTTTCACTGAAATTGCACCTTTAAGTAATTATCCACTAAAAAGTTGCTCTCCACTAAAACAGTAAAATTTTGTTGGTAAACACATACAAATAAAAAAAAATGTAGATAATGACAGAAAGCTATTTTATGGCACAATACAAATTTTGTGTTTTCCTTTTGTTTATTTTTGGCATGGTCACTATGTACTAGTATTATTGTTAAGCTGTGTAAAGATTCTTCAGAAAGCTTTTTAAATTTCTGTTCCACTCATAAAAAAGCACTTGGGATTAGAATAGCATGAGTCAGTAAGTGATGACAATTTTCAGCTAACTGTTCCTTTTAATACACATAGAAGATGCTGGAAAAATATTTGTCCCAGGCGTAGCTGAAACAAAAAGACATGCAAACATTGGAGAACTGAAATACTCAAATTCCATGGCTGTGATAAGCTATGTAGGATTATGGTTATCCAACAAAAGGTGCATGTTGAAGGTGTAGGGCGGTCATAAATATATTAATGCACGGCTGTGGAATGCATATATTTGAGGTTCTGTAATAGTACATTTTACTTAACAACTGTACATAAACATCTCCCATGTGACCCAAACCTGTGTGTCTCCCTGTGTTACTATAAACATGCATAATTCAACATGAACTGTTTTCTCGGAATACTGTCGCTGTGTTTTCTTCTTTACATACAGGAAAAGAATGAAACAATATTTCAGACATCAACACACATTATAGCATATTTCTATCATATTTCATTGGGTTATTATTCATTTACATTAATAAAAACAATGTGATTGGGGATAGTATGACTTGTCTAAAGTGATTAAAAAAACGATAAGAAAGGTTTCATTAGGCCTCAATGATTTTTTCATGGTGTGTATATATAATCTACACATTAATATTTCACCTGTTTCACCCTGCGCTGGAGGCATTTCAATGTTCGCTTTTCCAAGCCTTTTAATAAAAGAGGCAGTTCTGGTTCAGGATAATTCATGATACAAAGCAGAGACATCTGTATTCACTGCGACACCATGTTAGTACAATGCATTATTGAAGCTCTCAGAAGCCGCCCTATTGATAAATTATGAAGTGCGACTAAAACTGGAATTTTGTAACTTTTTGCATTTATGATATTTGATATTTTAGATGCAACGCCTTGCTGCGTATGATCCTGTGTGGCCTTTTCTTCAAAAAAGTATGTAAAAAACATTTTTATTAATTAGGTTTTGAAATTCCACATTTCGTTTTGCACACAGTGCATTTGAAGTTATGAAACTAAAGCCAGTTGCACACTACAGTTAAAGATTTGTTGTAAGTAGTTAACAGAAAAGAGTCTGTTTGTAGACAACTAGCAGCACATGCATGTTGTCAGCAGTTTGTGGTGTACAGAAACGTAGCATATAGCTAGTTTTTTTTATTCCCCCATCACAGTCTCATTCCTGTTAAATCTTTTAAATGCTTTTTCAAACTACCACCAAATCAAATTAGTCCTATAATCTACGTAAGTCTTTCTTGTAATTCTTACCATTTAACCAGTCTCAGCCACGGAAACTGACTGCAGCTTTAGTGTGCCAGAGGAGAACTGGCCCTCCCTGTCAAGTCCGGGTTCTCACAAGATTTTTTTCTCCATTTTTCATCCTCTGGAATTTTGGTTCCTTGCCACTGTCGCCCTGTTGGCTTGCTTGCAGGGAGTCTGCTGACACTAGCTTAGATAATTTACCATAATTTGCTGTCTAAAAAACTGTCTAGAATTTATATATTTTACATATAACTGCATATGTCTAACATTCCATATACTGTTTTATTTCTCTTTTCTGTATCTCTCCTTTTATTTTTTTCACTGTCATTTGTACAGCTGCTTTGTAACAATGTACCATTGTGAAAAGCGCTTTATAAATAATCTTGAACTTGAACAAAACAGCAAACTGGTTTGGAATCTGGCCGACTAATCATGAGCACTGTATAGACTAGCAACCAACCTAAAAGCCAATGAAATTGCAAGAACGAAAAATAAACAAATCATCAAACCGATGGACAGGAAACCCCTGTTTCATCCATATTTTCTGGTTGTTTTCCTGCCCTGTGCAAACATTGATAAAATGAGAACAAGCCCTTCTTCCATGTTGTTTGTTGTGAAGAGCCTGTTGCTCTGTGAGTCTATGGGCAAATGAATTTGCATTTTAGCCAAGATGCCAGGGTTTGGCTGGTTAAATTGCGTATATCCTGGGGGGACCCGCAAGCAACTCTTGTACCATCAGGATGAATTGGAATACTAATAGATAGCTTTCTCCAGGTATCACAGGCCTCCTTGATCATTACTAGAGACGGAAAGATCTTGTATTTCGCACTTACTTTGTGATCTAACAGTGCTCGCCAACACGATAAAGAAATAAAAACTTTAAATGTGGGTAAGGCTATAAGCTTTAGTCCAGCTTCAGTGGAGCTTCAAGGACACACGTCTCAGCCCACTAAAACGGTTCCTCACAATAATGATATCAGTTGATATGATGCGCTAATCTAAGGTTGGTTTTGTGCTTAGTATTGTAAGTGTTTATGGTACACATTGTAGATTCAGTCAGACACTTTGAGCCTGGAGCTGTATTTATGAAACATCTCAAAGGATCAGGTTCCTGTCTGAAATTGAACTTGCATTAAATCGCAATATATAACCTGCAGCAACAGTAGCTTTGCATCCAGCAGATAACTGGTGAGCATTTCCCACTTTAAACGGCTGCTGATTGTTCAAGCAGAACAGAGGAAGTAGAAGATGGAGAATGTCCTCAACCATTAGCCAGCAGGAAAACATCTGATTTCACATGCTTTTATGCAGTGATTTTTATTGCTTCTCTTTTTGTGCTCCAGTAGAATGCATCCTAAGTTTACTTAAAGAGTCCTGTGTTCTACAGGCTTTTGTGCAGCTGTATTCTCTAAGCGTTACGCATTATTTAGAGACTGCTAGATCTCATTTTATCTTGCCAGCAGTGGGCTTCAGTCTCTGCTAATCTTCAGCGTGGTATAGCATTAGTACGGCTGTCATCTCACATCCGCTCTTCAATCAGGACTAATGACACATTAGGGAATGAGCTTCAGGGAGCCAGAAACTAAATTTACCATCATCTAAACTAGCAATGAAGTTTTTTAAATTGAATCAAAGCAGGGTAGCAAGCTTTAAGAAACATAATGGAAAGATTTAAGAGTTAGGTGGAGGTGAAAATCATATCACCTCCAAAGCCAGACTTTTATAGTTGTAATAGATTGACGTTCCCAAATGGAATTTACCTCTCGATGAAAACAGGCCTGATGCAGTAGTTTCTTTACAGCTGTCGGTGTGGAAATTAGCATCATGCTTCGACACATTGCTTCTAATTCAGTCTAACCAACCAAATCATTTGCACATTGTGAAGGGAAGTTGTTTTAAAATTACAATGATACGTGTCTGTTTAATGTTTTGCAATTTAATTACATAGATTTGTTATTTAGTAAAAAAAACTGGTAGCACAGACATAACGCTAAAGGTAACCATTTCTCTGATCCCTAAAATGATGGATTATGGGTAACATATGGGATTTTAAATCTTTAGTCCAGTGCCCGGGACAGATGCTGGGTAAATGGTGTTTATTTCAGTACATATTCCAACTTGGCTGGAGTCCTGTGTTCAGTGAACCTGCAGTGAGCCATGACAAATCAGACTAGGAAAATGAGATCCTCACACCCAGCCCGGACAATGTTGACTTGGCAAGCCAAACCTGCTCATGAGCCTTATGCCTCTAAAACATGCTTCCTGTCTGTGTAAAACTGGCTAACCTATTACCTGAATAAGCAACAAGCCTTTTAATAGTTAAGCAGTCACTGCATACACAAACTTTAAAAGGATAGTTCACTCAAAAATCTATTTATTCTATTTTATATTATTTATTAAAAATTTTAGGTTGCGGTTGAGCTGTTTGTTTTTTTATGTCTGCTACATTGTGGCAGGGAATTGGCCAGTACACAATCCCTTTGACAGTTAATGTTGTGAGAGTGCAAAACATGTCTTGATTAAAAAACACACAAAGAATGCTTGACATGTACTGATCTTGCTTAAGAATTTAATGCAGTTTCATTGTGTATGAGTCTTATCAAGGTGAAAACATTTGCATGGAACAAGTATAGTAAAAAGAAAGCCTCTGGAAGCAAATGCATGTAAAACAAAATCTTGCCTTGTCGTGGGCTTTGAGTCTTGGCAGACCATAATAATCCATTCTCCATCTGTACTCTCAGTGATATGCAACATTAATGCAGCAGTAACCTGATCTGAACTGTAAGCAAAAATAATTCAGCCCATCTGGCCTTCATTCAGAATGCCTGGCACTAAACCTAAAATAGAAAGACAGAGAAAATGACCCTTAACAGCACAAAATCACTTTCCTTTAGATGCTGACTTTGGTGGTACCACAGGGTTTGGGAGGGGTTTTGGAAGAGGGGTTTACTGTCAGGGGTCACTGTAGTTCATGGCATTGCAGCATAAACCCTGCGCATAGTTACTAGTAAACTGGTCACAGCATACTACATCCGTATCCTACTACACAGTATTATACTTATTTGTATAATACTGTATGTACATTGTATATACTATAGAAAATGAGTAGTATCGCAGTATGAAATCTAAATATAAAGGCGTTTTTTCAGTCGTTTCAGTTGTTGTTACACTGCAAGAACATTTTATTTATCTAAATTTGCTTAGATGAGGGGATGTGATTCCTTTGATGTTTTACTTTCCTGCAAGTTGGTACATTTTATAAATAAGAATGAAGCCCAAATTCAGTATTAGCTTTGAGCATGAATTATTAACTCAGTGGGTGAGCAATAAATGCAGAATGTGGAATGACACCATAATGGCACCATAAATAGTATATAAACACTATTAAATCGCTGATAAATGCAAATCTATGTAAATCTATGAAAAGAAGCTCTCTCTCTTTTCTGCCCTTGTTCCAGTGAAGGATGAAATACGTTCACAGTCAGAAAAGTCACTGCCTCACAAATTTAAACAAGGTCTGCTTGTCTGAGGCCTCTGCAGTTTGCAGCTGTCAGAATGTGCTGATGTTGCACATTGGTGTAAAAGACACACGTTCAGTGGCAATACGTCACAGCAGCTGTCACTGTCCAGCTAATTTCCCATCTGTATTGATATTGGCTGCCCAGGTGTGGCATATCTGCACCGTTCATCCTGCACTGCACTCTATTTAATTATTCTGTCTAAATGCCACTAAACGGTCAGTTACATAATTTTGGTAGTAACAGGTCATAAGCAAATCTGTTATTTATTTTCAACATTACGTTACTGACGTTTTATTTATTTAACATTATTATACTGACATTAAAAATACAGTTGCTCCTTTTACTGGTGTATTTGTTACTGCTAATAAATGCATTAGCTAAAATCAACAACAAATACACAATACTTACATATAATTTATTAATTAGTTCATGTTAGTTTCAGCATTTCCTAATTCATTTGTAATTTAGCAGTAACATTAGTTAATGCACAATAAACAAACACAAACTCACAATAAAAACACAAAAGCATTAACAAAGATTAAAAAAAATTAAGAAAGTTTAAAACTGTCTTGCTCATTGTTAGTTCATGTTAGCTAATGCATTTACTAAATTAAACAAATGCAACCTTATTGGAAAGTGTTACCATACAAACATGTGAACCAACCAAAGTCAAATTATAACAATAAACATGAACAAAGACTAAGTTTTACATTTTGTAAGAGAAAAGGTGTACAGAACTTCCTCATACAAAATTTGGCACATGATGCTCAGAAATATAACAGCACACCTCTTCTTAACATCATTCATATCTGTAGCACAAACAGTACAAGACAAATTTCACACTGATGTTATAGTGATGCTTGCAAACTCCACTAATGATCTTGGAGCCCTTCACAAACTCCTGACTGCTTCTGGTAGCCACCATTGCTTGACACTTCTGGTGCTCGGTGCCAAATGAGTCTCTGCATGGGCAGATTTAGGAAATGATCCCATTTCTGCAGAAGGGTCTGATTACTTTGCTGGCCAATGGGATATGATCCCACCGCAATGCCATCACTTGAGGGCAGGCAGATCTTGGATGGTCATTTGTCCTGCCATTCTGCCAAAACCTGCTATGCAGTTGGGACACAGCAAAATGGCTTACTCCATATGACTGGCAGTGCTGGAGTGGCACCTGCAGCGTGCCAATGGCTCTCTTCCTTTGCTGCTGGTAATGTTTGGACATTATGGAATGCAGAAGAACTATACTAAAAGTGTCCTGTTCCTTGCAATGACCTAAGCTTTCGCTTTTTACAGTTAGCTGGGTTCGGCAACAGTTTAGATACAAGCTTTGATACAACCCTGATTTAAAGAACAATAAAGTAGACACTGGGAACATTTCCAAAATTTGCAACATATAAATGATTGGTTTTCTGACGAAAATGTGAGTGGTCCTTATAAAAACCACCACAATGCTTTGGTGGTTGCCATAATATTGCTATGCAGTTGCTAAGGTGTTGCTAAGAGGTTGCTAAAGTGTTCCGGTTGGTTGTTTACTTAGCAAGTACTAGCAAGTGCATTAGCAAGCACTACTAATTACTCAGGACATATCTTGCCTGACACACATAACAAATAATGATCATTACTAGCTGGATATAAAAGAAAAAATGTTGCAGGAAATCACAAACAATATCATCATTGATGCAGGATCCAGGAAATACCCTGCTAGCAGAGAAATGTTTAAATGATGATTTGTGTCTTTCATGATCATTTTGAGGTGGATAATGATCCTTACATATTCCAGAAAAAGAAACATTCTGACAAATGAAAAATGACTCTGAAGACCCTCTTGTGCTGAACAGGTTTTTTCATGTGCAAATAAGCCCCTGATTTTCAGAGGTTATCTGAGCATCCAAAACTGCTAATTCACGAGCCCCATAACATCTGAGAACATCTGATGTTTCTTGTTTTTACAACAACACAAATTAGGCACTTTACAAACCACTAATGTGCTACGTCTTTGTATATAGTTTTTTGTGTGTGGTTGGTTTGTCTTTTCTTGGTTGCTTAATTTGTCATCCTAACAGGATCAGTGCCTTCATCTGTTGTCCACTAGCCATTCTTTGTGAGACTTCCCCCTGATTCGCTTATGGTGGATTTACTATACATGGATATATTATACTATTATTCTATACTATACACAAGGCCTGGCCGTTACTAGTGTTGGGAAAAAATGCTGTCTTCCCCTGCCCGAGGCTGCCTTCCTCTCATCCTGGCTTGTTGATAACATTACTTATTTCTCTCTGATGGTAGGTGTTCTCTACTGAAATTCCATCTGGTTTGGTGTAAGGTGCTGCTTTCTTAACCTCACTAGTTATAAGTGGAGATAGATTATTACTTTAGTTAATAGTTGTTATTTGTAAGGAAGCTGAAGGGAGTTGGCTGCCTTTTTATTTTAGTGCTTTTCTCTTGTTTATGATCAGAGAGGGAGAGAGTTGGAGCAATTTGTCTTTTGTTTGTTTTATTGTTTAGGGCAGGTTATTTAGTTTAATTAAAATGAATAGCAGATGTTTGTTTGCTTCCCTCTTTTTTTTAGTATACTTCTTTTTGTAAATAAATCCTTTGTGTTGTGTAAAATCTAAGTTGTACTAGTTGGGTAAATGCTTGGATAGGAGTTCTGACAGTTTAAACAAGTTTAAATTTAGTTACTTATCTTCCCTAGATGGGGAGGACATAACGGTTGTTATAAAACAAAGTTTCATCAACTTTAAGAGCTGTTGTCAAGCGAGCTTCTGTTTATGGTCCTTTTATAGTCCTATTGGTTTTACAGTACTTCAAAATCAGCACTTACAAAACATTTTCCCTAAAAAAATGATTTTAAAAACCAAAGTTTCATTTGATAGTTTCTTAAAACTATCAAATGTGTTTCATAATTGAGAGTCAGACTGTGCCATGAAAATTAGATTAAGCAATTGAATCAAAGTGCAAAAGGCTTCTTTATTCAATAGTGCCCATTATTAAAACCTTAAGTAGATATCATCAAGACTGTCCCAGTGCTTTGAGGCATCATTCAGTCCAAAAAATACTAAAATTAATGACAACTGAAACATAAAAAGCTTCAATCACTACAAAAAGTCAAAGTTTGCTTCTTCAGAAAATCTTCCAATTCCTTCTTCATTTCCCTGTAAATAAGGCACTCTGAGGAATATTTAAAAATACGCTACAGGATATTAACCAGCAGCCAAAGCAATGATGAAACTTTTACATTAATTGCATATCATTAATGTATGATAGTAACATATCATTAGTGTGATAGTAACAGCCCATGCAAACCCATACGGGAAACTCCGTGTGCATCAGGGGAGAGCGCTGCAGTTAAATATCACAATTTATCTTCATCCAACTCTATAATTACCCATAAATCCTTCTGTTGCATTGTGATTTGATTTAATGTAGCAAAGGTGATACCTCCTAACTAGCATCAGATTGGCTCATATTGCACCTAATGTATTTTGCGTGTCGAAAAAATATTCACAGGTGGTCCCAACAAATTACAAACTGTTTATGAGATATGCTTTTTAATGTGATAATTGAAACGAAGAGACAGTCAAATGAGCAGACGCATAAGAAAAGTGCTCAATGCTAAGAGGCTATTGTACCGCTTACAGTATTATTATGTTCTCTTAATACATGTAAATACCTTTTGCTAATAGATATTATTGTATTAAAAGGATAATGTGAACTATTTAGGAAATAATGGAAAAAAACCCATTTTACTGTCATTTGTGTAAAGCATTTGAATATCTACCTTTTACTTAATACAAGTTAAAAATTAAGTTTATTCCATGATATCTGTAAGGAATGTAGTATTATTATTTGTTTTCCTGTGAATTATTGGAAAGGCCAAACTCGTTTATTAGAAGAGGATGACCTATTATGTTAAAGCAGTCTACATTTTGAATACAAGAGCAACAAGTTTGGCAGGCAATTACTTACAATTTCAATCTCCCAGCATGCCACTGTCTGTTTTTCAGATTTAGCAATCTTCTAGGTATGATTTTTTCAGATTGTTAAAAAAATTTTAACCCCTCATAGCTTGCTAGGAACGCTAGTCACAGAAAGTCAAAGTATATGTGCATGTACTAATTATTATAACAGTGGTAAAATTATGCAACCTTGAAAGACCAGCATTGCAAATTTGCAACATTTTACTCTATTTCACAAACTGAAATAGGCATAAACTGTAAAAAAAGAGGGGAAAAACAAATTATCATCGTTAGGCTTGGGTCTCTGAGGGTTAATGAAAATTTGAGCTGTTTCACAAACAACATTAACATGTTGGTGCTTTAGCCTTTAGTGTTTCTCAACCATTTAACAATATGTGCCCCTAAACAGGCAAATTATGTTTTCAAATTGTTGTTTGGGTAATACAAGTTTGCTATAGTCCATTTCAAAGCAATAAAGCTAATTGTCTAGAGATTTATTAAAAAATGGTCCAGCAAAAACAGTACAGTTCTTTGTGGTCAGCCTTGTTCCTTTGCCCTATAGGAAGATTCTATTAAACACTCAGCTGTAGCTCACCCTTCATTTCATTAATAAGTAGCACAGGTGCTGGGTCTGCTCCAATGGCCAGGATGGGTGGCAGGAATAGCAAAACTATATTAGCTTTAAGTAGGTCCACATCACTCAATCTCTCATTTTCTTCACACAGAGATCCTCTGATCTGCGAAGGTACCTAAGCAGTGGCCCTGCTTAGGTAATACTGGTGTCGTTATTTAAGCCGCAAGTGATTAATCACCGACTCTATTAAAAAAGTGAGAGAGAAAATCAAATCTCTAAGAAGGGAACCTAAATTAGCTCAGTGAACCAGGTTCCTCCCTCGCTGAAGTTTCAGCTGCAGAGAAAATTACAGCCGCCATCATGGTCTGGACATTTCACACAGCAACTCTGTAATTTTATCTTTATCTAATGGAGAAAATGGTTTGGTAGGGTGAAAGCATTTTCAAGACCCCACAAAATGTTTGATGGTTGCAATTTTCTTCCTTGTTTTGAAATACTTCCTATTGAAACAGGAAGTATCGAATGACTTGTTTTTGTTAATAGCCACAAGCATTTTGTTTACACCACAGACCAGCAAAACCAAAGAAATCTGTAATACCCGGAAAAAGCTATCTATTGGAATTACTATTTATCTCAATGACATTTTCTCGGCAGGTGCAGGACCCCCCCAGGGGTATTTGATTTTAATTTTGCCATCTTTGCATATGGGTGCTCAGTTCTGCATGCAGGCCTTTTTTGAGCCAATCCCAAAAGCCGTAAATGCCATGTGACTAATCTCTCTGGAGCAGCGGGAAAATTCCATCATGACATTGCCGATTGGCTCATGGTGCCAAATACATTTACACTTTCCAAGCCCTTTGCTAAAATCTTTCTTGAAATTTAACATGAAATACAACAAGCTGGGTAAAAAATC
>JAZGTK010016833.1:0-12547 GCA_036877625.1 Ambastaia sidthimunki
AGCTCAGATTTCTCCTGAACATCCATCATTTCCACAGACATGCTTTCATTATCTGAATGGAGTGACAGCCGATATCAAGAGCCATGACATACGGCCTGACATTGTCCACAGAGTGTGTGTCTGTGTGTGTGTGTCTGTGTGTGTGTGTCTGTCTGTGTGTTTGTTTGAATGTGTGTGTGTGTGTGTCTGTGTGTGTGTGTGTGGTCCCGGCTATTGTGTTATCACAAATACTCATTATTTTACTTACTGAACATTTACTTAGTCTGAATAGTTAAGATAATCATTAATTAGCATGCTACCATGACAACCAAACTCATATCTGCAGTTAGTCAATCGCTTACAGAACAAACAGCTATTACATTAACCTTTACAGAGTCATGCATTTATGCTAATGAGTCCCTAAAACAGTCAACTCCCTAAAAACAGTGTCTGTCTCCTGTCTGAAACATCTCTAATCTTCAGGTACAGATCACCAAAAAACAGAACATTCATAAACAAAATTTTATAAAGTTTTTAATAAACTATTATCTTCTTTCCTCCATTAGAAAAACAAAATGTTTAGCTGTTTTATACAACAAGAGTGGATGGCACTATCATCAATTATAGACAATTACCATAAAAAAGTGCCTTTCTAGAATCTACATCCCTACAATAATGTGGAGTAAGGAACAGTAGCGCGTCATTTTGTGTTTCATGGAAGAATGATAATACATGGAATGACATGAGGGCAGTAAATGAAGATTTTCATTTGTGGGAGCACTGCTCCTTTAAACAGCGAATGAAAGCTGCCATAAGCACATTCTGATTCCCAGTAAACAGATTACAGCTGCGTAATCAGAACATGATACACAGAATAATTAAAAATGACATTAAATGTTTTTCAGTTCACGGAATACCCTGATACTTTAATCACTCGGGCTTTGAGGCTAAACTCCATCTTTGAGCACTTTAAACAGCCTAAATGCCCAAAACACTTCTCATCTGAGTCTGAGGACACACACAGACAAACACACACACAATAACCACAAGACGTTTGAAAATGGTGTCTGTTCTTTCAGGGCATAAAAAAGAGGAAAAGAGAGCCTTTGTCTGCCATTTTGGACTGACTAGAGGAAACATTCCTAAAATTCCTAGGTGGCAAGCACAGTTCCATTGCCGCTGGCAACATTCCTTTTCTCCCATTCATGCTTATGGATGAGAACAGAAGTGATATTGGGAATAATACAGCAGCTTTTCTCCTGTCATGAGCTCTGTAATCCATCACTGGACCTCCAGAAAGAGAGAGAGAGAGAAACAGCCTGGAGCACTTCAGAAAATGTCCACAAAGAGCAGAAGCCTTCAGTCTGGTTTCAAGCACATTTTCATGAGGATTCTTTAAGAGAGAGACTGATCTGATTGAATATAAGATAAGCTGACACACCATGTGTCTCCAGACAGACAATGTGGAGATGAGCACACTGGTGGGGTCTCAGTGGGGTCTCTCAGTCTGCTGACCATATGTAGAAAAGTGTACTTGCCCCATTCTGCAGTTTTATGGCCCATGACAGGACTGATTCGTGTGGCTTTACTGGTTTCAGAACGTGATAGCAGGTTTATTGTTTCACAGTTAAAAACATGTCGTGCTTTTGCGGATTTCTGCAACGCTTTATATATATTGATCAGTAATCAATAATGGTAAATTATATCCAGTTTAATAAGGGTTTCATGACACTGGACATGATTAATCAGCTTTACAGTGTGGAGCTGTTTTGTCCAGGGGGGCAAAACTGCTCAGTTGAGCAAGTCCATTTTTCTACATCTGGTCACCAGGTTGACCGTGTCCTTAACCCCACCATCTAATGACTCATCTGGACCAGTCTGGACCGGCTAATGATCAGGTTCAGATGGCACAGATTTTGGTAGGAACTTTACAAAATACATTTAAGCTTGATCAGATGTGTTAAATGGAGTCTTATTGGTAAACGTAACAGAATTAGCCAGTGTTATAAACACAGTGGGCAGATGACAACAGTGTGATAGAGCTTCAGCACAAATCTGTGAGCACTGACTCTGTGCCTCTTAATGAGTGACTTGTGCCAGCTAGAACCCACGTCAACACAGCAGAACCATTAGAAGCTTGAGCTAAATGTTCTGGTGCTGTACAGCTGAGAGAAGCTGAGAACACCTGAGCCGATTTTCAGTGCTTGAATGGCAACAGGTCCATTCTCAAGCAGTAAACAGATGGCAATAAAAACAGCGTCAATAGAACAGTTTCAATAAAAATGTGTAACAGTATCTATTACAGACTGAAGCAAGGACACAGCTTAAATCTACAGCCTCTCAGAGGAGCACAGATGACGCAAAACAGAATAAAGACCAGACGCACAGTTTCCATGGCAACCGTTCTCCCCATCTCATCCAGGCATCTAACTATAGTGCCTCCTGGACTGGAGTTTTATTATCTTTCTCTCACTTCCGATAAACAAAAACATGGATCACCTGGGGAAGATCCTTGTGAGGGTTCCCACATTTCTTGACCAATACATTTCAACTTTCCCACTTGTGAAGGCTGATTAAATATTTTGTAGAGATCACAGAGAGCGACTCCTAGCAAGAGTAGCTAGTAAAGCGTGAATATGTTACAGAAATGTTTATGACTTTGAAGAACTGTATTCATTTCCATGACTTTAAGGCCAGCAAATAATTTTTTCTGATTTTCATGATTTTCACGACTGTGGAAAAAGACCTAAAATGCACCAAAACTTCAAGAAGAAACAAGAGAAGAAGAAGGTTTAGAGTTGCTTGTCACTGGCTCAAATACAATCCATCCACAGTAAATGACATTAGTGCCCTGACATTTAAATGCATTTAAAATCAACTTCAAATGTCAGGAAGTTTAAATGCATTTAAAATCTAAACAACAGCAGGAGTTTAAAGGGTAATGAGAACATGAGGGTGATGCCAAAACCAGTGAGAAAATCACAGGCTGCTCATGAGGGTTCTGATCTCACTGCTGCCAAACACAGTCACTTCACACTGATTTAAACTGAATCAAACACTGGCCGTGGCAGGTCAATTCATTCCACAGCCAGAGTGATGCCAACCTGAGCGACAGACCGCTAATGTGAGCGCCGGGGCTAATGACAGCTGGAACCCACTGCACTCGCTCTAAAATCTGGTTTCTCATTCTGTTAAAACTGACTTGATTCGTTTTAAATGTTACTGAGGCCCTGAGGTCCTGCATTTCAGATCTCACACTGGCTCTGTTCTAAACCTAGTGAGCTGTATATGAAGGGCATTATTCAAGTCATCATAGCATGTGGTGGGCAATGTAAGTATTCTTGCCTGTAAGATATCTTCTTGTTATTAAACTGTAAAGCAACAGTGCATGTATTCTTTACAGAGAAAACAATCCCAACAATCCAAAAGTTACCAAACAGATTTACAAAATATTATCTAATCTCCTTTTTGGGCTTAGCAACTTATTGCTTTTAACTTGTTATTTATATCATTATTAAAAAATTGGCTTTACCACCCAACTACTAATTACTACTCGCAATAATCTAGGTTTTGGTCCACTCAAATGTCTTTGTCCCTCTAAGCTCAGATAAAGACCCCTACAGCAGTGCATGCTGGGAAACATGAAGGTTTCCCAGGCAAACATCAACAGCATTCAGACAGAAACACTTCACAGACTCTCTGTTCAAAGACGGGAGAAATCAGGTGTGTGTAAAGCTCTTCAGGTTTAAACACATCACTGAAAGGGTTTCAGTCTGAAGAGACGAGAGTGAATGATGAGGAGAGTTCATTAGGAATCTCATTATTTTTAATTGGTTTGTTTAAATGTATAGGAACCGGATAATGAAGTGCCACATCTTTTCCTGTTTCTTTCTCATTTTCACTCACACTCATTAACTACATTTCTTAATTCACTTTCTCATAACACATACAGAGACGGTTTTACAGTGTGTTGTGAATAAATGTGATGATCTTAAAGATTGAGATTGTTTGTTTGTATTATTTACCCAAAATTAGATCAAAAGTGTTTGACCATTTAATGGCATCGGCTAAATTAAACCTAAATGTATTGAGGTCATGTAGCAACAATGTAGCTTTTCAATCCAATCCTACTATTTGTAAAACGACATGAAAAAAGACCAAACTAAACTCAGCTAAACAACTGAAACTAACAACAACTACACTAACTACACAAAGTGAATCAAGACGATGTGTGTTGACTGAAGTGACTTTGTGTGTGTCTGCTGTGACCACTACACTGTATGCCAATAACTTAAAATGAAACGCATTAAAGAAGTATATGCATTCCTTAAAATAAAACATTTAAAAGTGAATTAAAATATTTATATTTTACCATTGTTTAGATATTATTTACCAATATTAAAAATATAAAGGTAAGAGAAACCGCAGTTTACAGGTGTGTCGACGGCGCCACCTCGCGCTCATAGAGAACACAGCCGCTGTATTCAACGCGTGTCACATTAAAATACATGAAGTGATGTTTTACTGCGGATGACAGTCATTCAGCTGAACACGTTCTGTGTTTTAATAATGTATCTTTCAAAAAGTATCTATTAGTTCAGATCACAACATTTTAAAAACCAAACAGAAGCTGTAACTTCACAAAACTGTCTGTTTATACCTCATTTAATGTCATTCATGTTTGCTCTGTATGTCCGCTTCTAACACAAAACACCAAAAAACCTACACTAATAATTACATCAAACATTCATTTAACATAACCAAACGTTAAACATTTCAAGTCGTGTCTGTGTTTTAAAAGTACTTTATAAAGCTGGTTTTTACCTGTAATGTGTTTATTGTGTATGTCGGAGTCTGATGATGGTGTTTAATGGACTGCGGGACTCTTCATCATCATCATCATCTTTCTCGTCAATGTTTGTCCCCTCAACACAATTTAAAGTTCGTGTTTTAAACACCTGCATGAGTCTTGAAACGCTGGAGTTCAGTCGCCATTGTGTCAGACGGGCGGAAAACAACTCGCCAAAATACCAGTAACTAAAATCACTGACATCTAAATTAATAAACTGCATTTCACTGCCTTTCACATCACTATTAAACTGACTGATAGTAATAACTATAATATTTGATCAAATACTGTGCTTTTACTTAACATATGAGAATCAAACAAACACAAACATCACATATTTAAACAAATTACTATTTGCATGGTATCACTTTTAATGGTGATGTTCATTGGAAAAATAGAGGACAATATAAGTTGTAAACATATTAACAGCAATTTTCAACAGATCATGAAGTAAAACACTTCAGACATGCTGCTTTGTGATTCTGTAGATCTGATGCTGTATTTTAAACTCATAATCTTTGTATGCTGTAGTCACTAGTTGAACAGTTTTTCTACACCTTCAGACAAGTCTGATTCAAGCCCCCTAACAGCTGGAATAAACCCACAGCAGACTGATATCAGGATTGTTCAACTGATAAACATCCTAAAGAATCAGATATTTCTTGAATTATAAGTACATAAGAGTTATGAACCCATGACCCCTGAAATTCTGAGAAGCAAGATCATATTTCCATGTGATTTCAGACTGTATTTGAGCAGTAAGACAGACATACAGACAGAAGAGTAGAAAAGGACAGCACAAGACACAATCAGGCGTTTAGTGAAACTGTAACTGTTTTTACTTTTGCATGTTTTTCTCCATTCCACACAACACTGAACAAGCCTGTGAATGAAAGAAGCATCACTCATTCTCAATGCCTGAATAACTTGCATAAGATTAAAGGTTTGTATGTAAATAGAACCAAAAGAAGCCAAACAGCTATATGCCAGAAAACAAACATACATATACGTTCATGTGAAGGGTTTTCTGATTCTCATGAATGATGCTCATCTTAATATAATACAGCTAATCAGAAGCCCTGGTAGTTAATTCCCATCATCCCTCTGAAATCTCCAAAGAATAATAACATGGATTTACATACGGCATGTACAGGTTACCTCTCCTCATTAACCAACACTAGCTTTCTCTGACCAGTCTTAGTGTCAGTTTAGCCACAGCTAAAACAGATCACCTCTTCATCAGCACATGTAAATGACACACATCACATGACTTTTGGTGGGCGTGTGTTTAGTTTAAATTTCAATTTCATTGGCAGGAGGTGTGGCCTGCTCACTGGACTGGCTGAATGAGTGGGTGTGGCCGCAGACAGAGAGTTAAATACATAAAGCACGATTCAATCCAGGATCAGCAGAATCTTGTGTTGACGTCAGGCCAGAAATCCCACCACCAAAGTCTCATTCCCAGTTTTCCCAGTCCTCATCCTCCAACTGGTGAAGAGATAAAATTACAAAACTACATTACAGGGTAAAGAAGGGCAGCAATAGAAATAGAATGTTTGTTCTATCAGAGAAACTTCTTAGTGCCATTAACTGAAACTAAGTTAGTAAGTTAAAATAAAATGACTCAATTTGAACTTTGGTATCTGATGTCAAAGTTAATCAAGACATCATTATTTAGTGTTTATAAACTTGGTTTGTTCAGTCATGGTGAGGTAATAAGAAGCAGAAGAGATGCTATTACCCCAACTATCCCTTAACCATTTAGTAAACAACAAACCTCTTCTGTTGCATCAATTTTAGACAAAGCCATCTGAACTTCCTCTTCTGTCATATCCAGATCAAAATCCTTCTCCCAGTCTTCACTCACATCTGTGCTCGAACCTGCGCGCACACACACACACACAGTGCAAAATCAGCATTTAGATAGTTTCAGCTGTAATGGGTATCAGTTGTAATGTTTGTGCCGAGTGCCCGTGACCAGGTTAGTCTGAGGACAGTGTTTTGAAATAACATGCAAAAGTCGTGTGCAGTAATAATGAATGATGTATCGATGGAGTCATTTTGATTTCCATCACTGAACTCTCTCCTGTGTCCTTTTCTCACCTTTCTTGCCGTTGTTGGAGGGTGTGGATTTGCCGCTGTCTGAGTTGAGCTCAAACACTCGAAGATCTTGAGGCACGTCCTCTCTGGTGGTCTCTTCGTGCCGTGAGGGTCGCTCGTCTGGGGGCGGGTCCTGCAGACTGGTCTTTGACAGCTGGAGGGTGACGTCCTCTGCAGGCTGCGTTTGGGTCTCTCTGATGGTGACGGGCTCCTGATTCTCAATCTGAGTGGGAAAACTGACGCTGTCGCTGCTCACGGAGGGAGTGATGTCAGATGTCACGTTGCCCGGGGAAACCACCACCTGAGGGGGAGAGGAGCTTTCGGGGGTGGTCTCTAATGTAACCACAGGGACGCGTGCTTCCTTGACAGGTGGGGTGAAATGTAGGTGAGATGTAGATGTTGCTCCAAGAAACTCACCTGGGGAGAGAGTTGGGTTGTGAGAGAGGACAAACCCAGTGAGCTGCCAACACGCGACATTTTAATGCATCACAGCAAAGACACTTGCAAAAAACATTCCAATTGAATAGTTGTAAATTCTGTATATTTTGTATATCAGACCTTCTTCATCCTCTTCCTCCCATCCCAGACTCTCAGAGTGAGCTGCCTGTTCTGCTCTCTGCTTCAGTGCCAGCCTCCTGGCCTCCTCCTACAAACACACACATGCAACTGCATACTTACAGCCATACAGCTACAAATTCTAAATCACACTGTATTGTAAATACACATTCTGACCAGCAGAGTCAGAACACTGTGTTACTTTAGAACCGAACAGAAACATCTTTGATGCCGCACTTAACAACCACCTAAAGCAAATCTGTAAACTTAACAAAGGAACAGTTGTGGTAATAATATCCTGAGAATCGTGACACTGATCTCATGATGTCGTCTCTTGGGTTTAAGCGGCTGATCTCTGCGTTCAGATCATAAGGCTGATTTTAGGTCAGTGTGTCAGACCCAAATCTGCTGTACCTGCTCCAGCTGGAAAACTTTATAGAAGTACCGCTGCCAGAACTCTGAGTGGGTCACTGCCACAGGCACCTGAGAGGAACAGAACCAAGACAGAATTTGTTTGAGTGTTCTGCATCATCTCACATAATCAGGAGGAAAATGATGATTGTTTTATTTGTATTTAAGGGAGGATGGAGCGTCATGCCATTTTAGTGTAGAGCGCTCGGATGGCTGGACTGTTGACCAGCAGTTCAGAGATTTCTGCTTTTCTCTCTTCCAGACTGAAACTGGAGAGCCAGGCATCAAACTGCTGTGGAGGGCCTGCAAACACATACATCTTAACCTCTCAAAACACACATCAGATATTGAAGGCACAGAGCACAACTGATGGCCGCTTCAGAAAGATAAGACGTGGTGTTTGCCTACCATCTGGTTCGTTGCAGTATGTGGCAGGATCTGCCTGAAGACTGTAGAGTCGAGCCTAAAAGCAAACCCAGAACATGTCATTCAAAAACACAGAATACTGACACGCTACTGAACTCTAACCGTACATACTGCATCACAACAATTCATTAATGCTCAAAACTTTTCAAGAACAGTGATGAACCATCACCTTTATATACATGTATATATTTCTTCAGTATGTACACATCAGAATACTCTGAACAGACGACTGGTCTGACCTTGTTGCTGTCATACACTTCTGTTGTGCCTGTGGGCGTGGCTACCAGTGTGATGACATCACAGTCAATGGTCTTGTCTGGAGGAGGGGCCAAAGTGTCTGTGATCACACCCAGAATATTTGAAATGCTTTTCTTCACTTTCTCTGAAGCCTCTGATGACCCTTCAGCCTGAAATGAAAATGTGAAGTTTCAAAATGTCCCACAACCAGATCTGTAAATGTTTTTTTTGCACAATAAGTTCATTTTCATTCTAGTGTTGTGTAACTGTCTGCTTACTGCCAGTTTGTTCTTAACAACGTTCGCCGTGGCAACAATGGAGCAAGCTGTGTCATGTTGGACCACGCTGGAGAATTCTGTCAGGTCACGTTTGATGAAATCAAAAGCCTCAGCTGACTGTGAAAACAGCAGATTATATAGAGCTATTTTATATGGATCTAGTGTGAATGTTTGACATTTGGGGAAACCAAAGTCTATGAGACAATACATAGTATGATGTAATGGTGGCAATCTAGCAACATCTAAACTCTGTTTTAGATGAAGTATGAGCACATGACACTGCACACTCATTTTACCTTACGCTGCAAAAAACACACTAGTTAGAATATATTCATAATAATAATATGTAAAGCATTTGAGCTGACATGAAAGATCAGCCTCTGGATTCATCTCACCTTTTCTCTGACGGTCTGGAAGCTCTGTGTTAACCAGCCGCCCCACCATCCTTCACTGAGATCATCACACACGTGATTAATAATCATCATACATATGAGTCACTCATATGAGGCCAACCTTCAAAAACACGTGCTGTACTCTTTTCTTGTGCTTCTTGCAAAATGATCTATTGGTGGTAATTGTAATATCGTTGTAACTACAGGTTAAAAGGATTCTGGCAAAAGGCGGATATTACAAAAGACTGTAAGGGCGGAAACTGACACTGAGAGCATAAGAAATACCTATAAACATATAATTCAATCAAATATCATTGCAACATGTTTACAATTAAGTAACTGTGGAGTGACGTTACATGCGCTTTAAACTCCTTCACATAATTTACTGTAATATACTCGATCTATATTTGTTCTGAATTAATGTGAATATTATAATAAAATAATGCTGCTTATGTCACGCATGTCCGCTAATGACTCTGGCAGATTTTTGTAAACAAACCCGTCCGACTTCCTCCTTCACATCCGTCAATAAAACACGTCATTTAAAACCATTAAAACGTCTTATTAACGCCGCTATACACCCTTATGAGTGTAACTATCGTTACTCAACTCACACAGTTCATTTCTGTACATTAATAATCTGATAAAGAGAATATTTGTGTACTGTAAACTCACCCGTCTGCCATCTTCAGCGCATGACGTCATCCGTGTCGTCTGAACTCTGACCTCACCAGCGCGTCAAAATAACATTTATATTAAACACATTAAACAGGGCAAAGACAATTAATTAATTATTTAAAACATGCTGTAAACTTAAAAATTACTTTACGATTTAAAATATGAGCGAACTGCTTCTTTAAAACATTTTCCTCTCAAACGGTAAGTACGGCAACTGAAGTGGGTCAAAGTTTGCAGTGAAACGCAGAATAAACGTCATGTCACTGATGGCCAGCAGGGGGAGTCAATGCTACATAATTTACTGTAGACTTTAAAGAATCTCTATTCTCTCATTCACTATTTACTGCTTCACTGATATAATCCAGCTGAATGAAAACAGCACCAGCAGCTTCTGTATTTTTATGTCTATGGTGTTTGCTCTTAATTAAATGTCACGCTAGTTTTAACCTAACTGAATCAACTCCATTGATTCTCATGTGTTGTGACCTATCACCACACTTATTTTTGTTTGAAAGTTAAAAAAAAATAAAAATAATCCTTAATTAAAAAATAAGTTATGATAAAAAAACTTTGTGTGAACTATTGTTTTGACCCAGTTAGCTTTACAATTTCACCAGCAATGGCAGAAACATGTGTATTTTTATTCCCTGTCCAACTAATAGTCAAAACATTAGGACGTTTGTTTGTTTGTGTTATAGGAGTTAATAGGACAGTAATCTTAAATGCTGTTGTGTCTCTGGGGAAGGAGTTTGTCTCGTCACTCTTTTACACATAATCAAGAAATGAATTTGCTCATAATGGTGCTGACATGGGGAGTTTATCACCTCATTAGAATTCAGAGCAGACCATATGGATTGAGTCCTAATGGAAGTGTTTAACTACACACCTGAGGTCCCTCACATTATAAACACAGTAACAGAAGTGTGCATCCGTCCCCAACCCAGCTGGACTGTGCTTATCAGTGAGAGGGTGACAAGAAGTCACCGGGTCAGCCTGCCATCTCTGCTCTATGCCTCTCTTAATTAAAGCCTCCCTCTATCCAGACTCTGAGCAATATGTGCGTATGTTGCACAATATGTCCCCCAGATGCTCTCCAATCTCGTTAATTGGGACCTTTTGGTTTCCTAATGAACTCTGTCAGTCTGAATCTGGGCCACAGAAGGCGTGTTCATTTATTGATTAGATGAACCTCACATTCAGAACTGAATTCAGAAACATACTGGGCAGTGGCATCAGAACGAATGAGACGTCCTGTTAACAAACATTTATGTGCTATATGATCAAATCTCAGATGTTCTTTAGCTACTCTAGTAACAAATGACTTTATGTATTTTTATACAGTAACTGTGAGTATAATATACATGCTACAACCAATGGTGTACAAAAATGTTTATGTTGTGCATGTAGACATACACATTTAGATAATATGTATTTGTATATATGATATTTTTAATTGTATATATATTTATTTTATATAAATGTACATATGTTTGCTTATGTTCCTACCATCTAACAACATACACTGCTGTTATATCTCTGTGGACTGTCACCATCTGCCCCCAGTCAGGAAACACCAGCTTTGCACAAGTCAATGTGTCTAATTATCCCTGTGCAGCAGGCTGGACCACAGATCCCAGTAATCCCCACAATGTGTTTAGCTTCCCATACCCACCTGTGCCTGGGACCTGGAGGGGGGCCCCTGACTCAGGGGGGCCGTGGGGACACGGCGACCCACTGAGGGAGCTTCTTCTCTGGGCAGGATGGCAGCTGCTTCCCCCCGCTGGGACGTTCACCAGCTGACTGTGAGCAGGCCCCTGACAGGAGCTCTTTAGCGCTGTCAAAGGGCCCATAAATAAGGAGCTAAACGTCTTTGTGTTGCTTTTGGACTGTCGGACCCCTCTGTAGGTCGACGGGGCCGCTAACCGTACTGAAACAGAGCTAGAAAAGGGTTTAAAGAGTGGGCTGTGTCAGGGGCTGCCCCCTGCTCCCTCTCTTTGTGTTTGGAGTGAGTGCTATTGTTTTCTTCCATTTAGGGTGAGAGAGAGAGGGAGGAGAAGAGGGGAGCAGAGGAGAACCTCTCTTCATCTCTCCTCTGATCTTACACTTGTCGCCCGGGATTCCTGTGAAGAGAAATGTGTATTTTTCACGCCTGACGGTCTCAAACTGTGTGTGTTTGTGTGTTAAAGAATTCTGCACAAATGAAGATTTCAGGTTTAAACACATATTGGATTTGGCATCTTGCACGCTGCCCACCGGTGCTCTGTTAACATTTCCTGATGTGTTTTACTCAATACTGCATCAGTAAATGAACAGCTGAAAGCTCTGAGTCATGCTGGATTAAATCAATTAGCTTTACTTGTTACTGCCATTAAAACATGGTTAAAAAAAGTGCCTAAAACCCCTTTAACTGTGGTAACTACCACAAGACCTCAGGCAACTAATTGCTCTGTTATAGTTAGTGTTATCTGTTATATTAAGACAGCAACAGGGATTTGATAAAATACATCTATGTTCAATAAATAAATGATGTTTTATAACCATGATAAATTAAACTAAGTAATACAGTTCATTGGTTTGTAGGTGGTATACGACTGCCAAACATACCCAATATTTCCACTCCTGTCATTCATTACAGCAATAAA
>JAZGTK010016834.1:0-12547 GCA_036877625.1 Ambastaia sidthimunki
ATAGTCCTGTTGATATATGTATGAGACCAAAATTTGATTATATGTGTAATCCACAGGAAACACAAAACTCTTGATGTACTCTTCAATGTATTTGTGAGCGCAGCTGGGTTTTATAATGATAAAAACATCAGCAGTAAAACTTTCACTATTGAGATTTTAAGATCTTATTGTTACATGAGATCTGATTTGTAGTGTTTGACGGTATAATCCAGTTAGATTCAAACCTGATGTGATGCTGTTAAGACAATCCCACAAAATATGAGCATAAAGAGTTTTATGAGATTACAGCAAGAGTTCACTCCAGATCAAGAGAACTGGGCTCTTAACAAATTAAATCATAGTTTTTGTTATATAACGTTTTATCCATTTACAATAGTACAATAAGAAAGCAGTACAAACAGCCAATTATATATGGCCCTTATAACACTTGCATTTATTTATGACTATGATGGTGTTTACTGACATCAAGAATTTTAAGAACATACTCATGCTTGAAGCTTTAAAGCATTCAGTGTAAAAGTGAAAACTGAGAATGAATGAAGTCAAGATCATGGCATGATAAAAACCATATGAACCATATCTTTGAAATATATCCATTTTAAAAAGAAAATGCTGGTATCAAATATTGTGTGTAAATATATAATGAAATATTGTGAACATTTAGAATTTGATTTTTTTTGTGGGCAAAAAAACTTCTTAAACCCAGTTTGCTCTGTGTACATAAGTGTGGTACACTAAAAAAATCTTGTTGACATTACACGGTTTTAAATCATTTCCAGAGTTTTGATACAGAACTTTGCTACGTATAACAAAAAACGATCGAAAGTTGATCGAAAGTCTTGAAACACATCAAAAAAGTTTACTATGCTATTTCATAAGTGTCGCCCTGCCAAACTCTGTGAAGAAAGATTGTGCAAGTTCATCTGGCAAAACCCATTCCCCTCCACATCTGGATAATATTACACATAGTGGAGACATGAAGCCCAGCACCCCTGGAGATAAAAATACACAAACTATTTTTTTATTACCACAAGATTTACAGGTAACTACCTGACTACTAACTATATTAACTGACTGCTTAGATAAGCTAGACTAAGCATTACGCTCAATAATTGGAGGCCAATATTGCTCCCCTGCACTGATGCATAAATAGTGGAGACGCACAGCTTGTCAACAGATGTTTTGCTGCATACGAACCGGACAGCTTTCACAAACAGGAGAAACAGAACTGAACGCAGTAGTCTTCAAACTCGTTTGTGAAAGTTGTAACTTGACACGCCGTTTTAACGCAACGCTTTTAAGGCGCGAAACGCGACGCAACCATAAAAGACGTCATCTGACACAAGTACAAGGACCAACAACTTACGTTAAATGAAACGCAAGTAAATCTCAAGTGAATCACGCACTGCAAGTTTCTCGTACTACTAAGTCTTTCCAGACCCAAGGCCATTTCTCGCCTGCATCCATTGAAGTGGCGTTGCGTCTGGAACAGTAAGATATGGTTTCAGGGACTTGCAAGAATCTTGTACGAAAAACTTAAGCGATGTTTTGCGTGCATGCTCCCAGCCGCTGACCTTAAGCCAGGAGGGATACGAAGTTGCAAAGACGTGCAACGCCAATATATAATTGTATCAGTTTGAGCGAGCAATGAAAGAAGATTGAAATGGGTTTGCAAGATGAGAAGCTCTGAAACTCGCTGGTTGGCCTGCACACTATGGCTTTACAATGTACGACACATAACAAAAGCGGTTCTTACAGTGAATTATGTATCAGCACAAAGGCATCCAGTTTACCTGCAATCGCTCCGACGCAGGCTGCCACATTTTACTGGATTGTAAGCTCGATCTCAGGCTGGAAACAGCTCGCTGGTGGCAGAGGGATAGTCCAGCTATAACATCTGCTGGCTGGCGGCGCTTTCTCACCCCTTCTCTCTCCTCCTGCGATCCCGAGTTAATTCCAACGGTGCGCAAGAACGAAACTCCGCCTGCGAAAACCCGCACAGTCTCTTTTCTTTTTCTCCCCTTTTCTTTCTGTGTCCTCCGCCCCCTCTTTCAACCGGTGAGGTTCTCGAGATGGCCGGTAGAGGGCGGTATGGGACGCTTTGGGATTGCAGATTTTGATTACACCTGGCATGGGTCCCACACACATTGTAAAAATTTAGTCAATATGATTATGTTTTCAAGAACTAAATATAGAAAAAATCTTTGTGTATTAGTTTAATAATTGTGATAATAACGAAACTTATTACAAGATAGGCTTCCAAGCCAGCTGCAGATTTCAGTGGGCCAATTGGTATAGTCAAATCTGATCTTCTGAGAAGTGATGTCAGAGGTCAGAGATTGACCCTGTGTCTG
The DNA here is from genome assembly GCA_036877625.1 of Ambastaia sidthimunki. Classification (NCBI taxonomy): domain Eukaryota; kingdom Metazoa; phylum Chordata; class Actinopteri; order Cypriniformes; family Botiidae; genus Ambastaia; species Ambastaia sidthimunki. The sequence continues at coordinate 2,355 of JAZGTK010016834.1, forward strand.
TTTAAATGGTCTTTTAAGTAGAATTTTATATTTTACCACCATAGTTGCTCAGCCCACATGTTTAGTGTAGGCAGAGATCTAGTAAAGGTGCCCTAAACAATGTTTGGAATGGAAAAGCATTACTGCATAATGTGTACTCTATACTCTTTGCTGTCTATATACTCTCTGATGTAATGTTATATAGCATGTAATGATAGCATGTAATATATATATACATACTACTTTTGCTACATGACATCATTGCACGTCAAGTTGTTTAAAAAATGTTGTAGTATTAATTCTTTCAACTATTGTCATGTAATTTTACTGATATGACAGGAGTCTTTATTGCATGTGTATATAATTTTAAATATATTTTAAAGGGTAAAATTTAAAAATTACACTTTTTTACATTAGATGGTTTTCTACTTGTAGAAGAAGCAACAGGAATCATCTCCATACAGAACTAGTCATAAAGTGCTTTGTGTAGACATCTGAATAGAACAAAAGCAAACACAGAGGTCAAATAAACACTCAGTCAATGAGCTTTAACACACCCTCACACTCTTTTAAAGGTCAAAGCCATTAAAAGTGTGTCTTCTCCCCCCTGAAGTGGGGTGATTTCTGAGTGTCTAGTATTTTTTGCAGATGTTTACTTTCAGAACATCTGGAAACCACACAAGGTCACTGACAGGTCTAGGACACTGTTTGAACTCCTTATAAGGGCAGAGCCAGCTGGAGGACATTCCATGAGCAGACAGTCAAAGACATTCCGGCTGTGGAAAAGGCATTTTCATGTAGGCTTACTGCCTGTGTCTGTGTGTTTCTCATTTTGAGACATAAGAAGGTATTGCAACACTGAGTGGTTTTACAAATGTCAAAAATTCTTTGTGTACTAGACAGAAAGCAGTTATGAGTTTGGGCTGTTTGGAGTGTATGTCTAAAAGAGAGAGATAAAGAATGTGTGTGTGACAGAGGCAATGCAAAACTTACCATCTGTTCATTGAAAAACTCAGCACCGGAATGTGGTGTATAGTGATATGAAGTTATGGTGTAGTTTTCTCTCCAAAATAAAATATCCTTTACATGTGTGCCAAGAACTGTAAACACCACTAAGATTAATTTAATCTTAAATTAAATTTCATAACATCTGTCATGATTTAAAGTAGAGTTATAGCTTTAGATTTATAATATATTACATTATAATGTTTATTATAATTTACATTTAATAATTTACCAGATGTTTTTTTATCCAAAGCAGCTTACAACGCATTTTATTAGTTGATGTGTTCCCTAAGATTTAAATTAATCTTTTTGGTGTTGTGCTCAACCAATTGGGTAACAGGAATTTTGAATAATTATTATACTTTAGTCATACAAAGAAATGCTTTAGGCTTTCACTTTAACTTTTATTAGTACATCATTCCACATATATAACCAAAAGATGTTACCTTTTGTACAATACAAACAGTGCTTAGGCGAAGAAGCTTTCCTTTAGTACTGATCCCAGACCAGTTTTAAGACCCATAACCTCAGGGATAAATGAAAATTCTATCATCATTTGTTCACCCTCAATGTTTTTCCAAATCTGTTTAATTTTCTTTCTTCTGTGTAACACTGTATAGGAATCTGGAAAACATTTGCTCTTTTCCATACTACAAAAGTGAAAGGTGATTTATCCCGTCAAGCACCAAAAAACACCATAAAAGTACAAAACAGTCATATAATGTGTTTGTGTGAGGATCAGAAAATAGTTTGCACTAAGTTTAAAACAATGAAATAACTCACTTTTGGTCACTCCACATGAGAACAATTTGGTCAAGCATGGCATGTGTTCAGCAGCCATATTTTAATGTGCACAAGCAAATTTTTTAGTATGTAACTTAAATTTCAGTCTGTTCATAACACAAAAATTTCACATGGGTTATGAACATTTGAAATATAATACCTCTATGGTGTTATTTTGAAAATTCACAGAATAATAACTATTTAGTTTTGCTGTGTGGTCACATTCTACAGAATTCTAGTTACATACATAAATGCAGAATTTCAGTTCTTGTGTTAAATAAGAACTTACCATTTAGCAAACGAACCATGGTCTCACTGGTCTCAGATCAGTGGCAGGAGACAGCTTCTACCTGTCTACACTAAGCAAGAGGATAACCATAGAAACACAATGAGTAGAACTAGATGCAGATATGGAAGATAAGAGGGAAGGATAGGAGATGGGAAGAATGAAAACATTCTATGAATACCACTCCAGCCAGACACAAATGAAGAGAAAAAGAGAGAGAGTTGGAACCAACTGCAGGAACAGCAGAAGCACACGGCAGAACTACACCGGCTTTAACCAGACTTTCAGCCTGGATGAGATACAGTACAGCTCTTGTTTCAATGCTTCTACCATAAGCTCACTGTTATCTGAATAGAACCTAATAGAGAAAGTTAATTCCACACACGGAGGCTATTTTTAAATCTATTTGTATGCCAATAAACATTCTGTTCAGACTTTGTCCAAGAAACGTTCCTCAGTTTCCTGTGTATACTGTATTAAAAGCAGCATTTTCAAATCTTGATTTTTTTTCCTGCTCTTGCACCCTGTTACATTTGACTTTCTCGTGTTTTTGTTTTCAGGTTGTTCTGAATGGTCTCTCAGGGATTATTTGCTAAGAGAAATAAGGAGCTTTGCAGATGTATTGAAACAGAGGCGTCTTGTTCAGTTAAGTTCCACAAAACACTATGAAATAAGACCAAAACTCCTATTTTATTACTTACCGTAAAATGACAACCAAATATCACTTATAAAAGCACTGTTAGTGCTGCCTTTACATTAGCAGTGGTATCTTAGGACTTTGCTACCACCATGATTATGACACTAAAAAGACCACAATGAACAGTAAGAAATAAACAGCAATGTACATAAGGTTACAGAGTAATGCGAAAACCATTGATCCTATCCATGCACCAGTTAAGGCAACCTACATCATCTTATCTTTTGTTTTGTTCCTAGTCATTCTTCTGTATAAAGTTACAGTATAACTGAACTATGAAGAGAGAGCTATTATACCTAATTCTACAGCTTGGACTGCTGCTATCATTTTTGTGATCAGAGTCTGGAGGGAGAGAGGGCCGATAAAATACCCACCCCCACCCGACACACACGTTTTGCAATGTAGCATGTTATTTGTCTACTTACATTCCACAAAATATTTGCGTCTGCAAACAAAGCACATTTGTTTATGACTAATCCAGATTAAACTAATTCTGTGCTGCCCTCTTGGTGCTTGATTTGAATTCAACTCTTTAAAGCTTTAAGTGTCACAATGATAAAATATATCAAAAGTTTTTGATTACAGTTTATTTTTAAACTATTTTCTGGAAATAAATACTGAATTATTGGCTCATTTCAAAGGCTGGAACAGTGCCTGTGTGTATGCATGATGTATAATGTATGTGTGTGTGTATGTGAACACAAAGTGCATTGCTTTACAAATCTTTTGTTTTAATGAGTGCAACCAGGGGCTTGTCATCTGGGCTGTAATCTTCGTAGCTGATAGGAGTGGCGTCATACATTGCTGGTCTAGATTTCTTCCCAAACCTGTACCAGACACACACAAGGGAACAGTTTTGTAATGCTCTTGTTCATATTTAAAAATCATTTAACCCTAAAATAGTGTTCTTTTGTTCTTTTTGGAATCACAGGTCATGGTTCGGTATGCTTTTGTTTTGGAAATAGTATAGAAAGAGCAGCGTAACCAAACTTGTAAAATATCTTCTTTTGGCAGTATTATGAACAAAAAAAGCATGAGGACATGAGGGTATAAAATAACAGAATTGTCATTTTCAGGTAAACTACTTCTGTTCAAAATCAACATCCACTCAAATCAAGCTAATGTTTAGACATACAGGATTATACACATGACATTTTTGGCTATTTATGGCACAACATTACACAACCTGTATCTGTATGAATAGTTTACAGGAATGACGTACCTCGCGTGGCGAATGGAAGCGATGGCATTGCTGAAATCGCTGTCAATGCTGCGGCAGTTGTAAAACTCTTGGTAGGCATGACGGGATGAGCCCTGGTACTCAATGCGACTGATGCGACAGATGCCAACGATGAGAATGATGAGCATCAGGACGAAGGCTACACACAGAGCGCCAATGATTATGTACAGAGAGTGACGAGGCATGTTGGTCAACGAGTCCACGGGCTGAGCCATCTTCCACTGCAGATCTGAGGCAGAAAAACACAACACAGTGTATGAAAAGGGAGGACAGATTTTGCAAAACTTGCTGCCATGAATCTGAGAGGTAATGCTTTGGGTGGTTGCCAGGATGTTGCTATGGCATTCTGTGTAGTTATTAGCATAGCTGCAAGTCAGAAGAGCCCACATTAGTTTCTATGAAATCTTGGGTAGTTGTTAGATATGGTTTAGGTTATTTGTCAGTTTTATTGGGCAATAATTGTTTGTCAGATTGCTTAGAAAAGTTCTAGCACACTTCTTAACAAGCTGATTTTATGTAGCATTTTACGTTCATAGCCAAATGGTGTGGCAAGTTACAGGCCAAAGCCCTAGCAACACCCTAGCAACCACTTAGAACAATTGCGTAACTATTAACTGACAACACTTTAGCAATCTAAAATCTTGTTTATTCTTTGAAAAAAAAAATGGTATAGCTGATGAAACATTATAATAGTAAACTCAAGTGTCAGCTAGCAAGAACAGACACGCACAGATAAACGCAGTGCAAAACACAAGCTCTCAGTTGTGAGTTATCTCAGAGTGACACAATGTCTCCGCCTCTCCGCACGTAAGAAGAGTGGCTGTAATAGTGTGAGCTGGCAGCGCGTGATGAGCTGCACACAAAGCTAATGGCATTGCATCATAGCTGCCTTAAATGGTAGTACCACGTCACTCCTCAGGGGACTGCGGTCTGCTCCTGTGCATGCATGACAGTGTCCTTGAAGGATGTGATTGGACAGCAAAGCCTTTAAAAATACCTTCTGATCTATCTCCTTCTGCATGACCATGACCTGAACCGCCCTCAGTGGAGCAAGGACATCACACCCCCTTTATGTTTTGCATGCTTTATATATGGACACTACGTTTTTCATTATTTATATTTGTGTTTTTTAATTTTACAATGTCCCACAAGAGTAATTAGTGTTGGAGGTGTTGGAGTAACTTACGGATCTCACAGTTACCACCAACCCAACCAGGTGGGCAGTGACAGGTGTAGCCATTTGATTGGTCGATACAGGTGCCACCATGGTGACAGGGGTTACTCTCACACTCATTCACATCAACTTCACAGTTCTCGCCTACAAAGAGACAAACAGGTGTGTTTATACACAACACAGCCCTAGCACAACTAACTACCTCGTAATGTTTGTTCTGCATACCAGTTGTTTATAAATTATTAAACAAAACACAGTGTACAAAATAGTGCAGTGACAATGCAAATGATAAAAATTTCAAAAAGCATTATGCTAAACTGTCTCACTAAATTAAATTACCTAATTAAATTACTTAATTAAGTCGCTTAATTAAATCACTAAACTGTTTAATTCAGCAATGTGATGGCAGGTCAAAATGTATTTGCAGACTGATCAAATAATGACTTAAGAAGATGTTAAAAAAAATTACTTCTATTTTAATCTTCATAATTTCTGCTGATATAGTGTTTTGTGCATAATGTTCTGCACAGTTTAGAAGGCCACCCAAAAACACTACACAACAAATTACCATACAGTGCACAAAATACACACTCCATACTGCAAAAAATGTTGTATGGTAGCAAGCTATTGCTGACATAACACATATGAAAAGACCCAAATATTCACCAATGTAACCAGGTGGGCACACGCAGGACACATTTCTCCCTCCACTTTCACAGCGTCCACCATTCTGGCATCTGAGCTTCAAACAGGGGTCCTTATAAATCTCACAGTGTTTTCCTGAACAAATTCACATTGGTTGAGTGAAGTCATATGTGTTTAAGTCAAAGTGACATTGTTGAGTAATTGTACATTAACTGCAGGGTCGCTGCTTCTGGCACCTGTGAACTGTGAGGCGCAGATGCACTCATAGGCATTGATTAAATCTCTGCATGTGGCGTAATTCTGACAGGGAGCAGACAGACATTCATTATACTCCTCTTCACAGTACAGACCATGATAACCTACAGAGAGAGAGAGAGAGAGAGAGAGAGAGAGAGAGAGAGAAATGCATTCAAATATGCATTATTTTAAAATAATATGTTGGGTTAAATCCCAGCTATATTAACAACATCTGTAGCATACGATTGATTACTAATGAAAATAAATGTAGTTTATGTTTCTATTTATGAATTGTTGTATTTTTTAAGCAATTAAATGTATTAGTTAATATTTTGTAACTTTGCTTTTATTTTAGCCAAGTTCACATTTTTCCACTAGAGGGCAGTGCTTCATTTTAATGGGGTTTACCATTAGCTAAAACACAAGCGCAAAACAAAGACACGTGATGAGGTGATCAGAAATCAGAGATTACTATGTTACTCTGTTACTTCTACAGGTTTTATTATAAAAAAAACCTTTATTATTTTGTGTATCTGTTGCTCTACATATATCTTTGTGTATATTTATTTGTAATATGCATACATACATATATTTCATTGTAAAATAACAGCACAAACAACACCTACATTGTTTATCCCCAGAGGTAAATTTTACTTTTATTTTGTCAGGGTGTTGCTGTGGTATTCTAAAAGGCTGTTAGCACATCACTATGCAGTTGCTATGGGGTTCTGGATGGTTTCTAGGGTGTTGCTATGTGGATGAGGTTAAGTTGGAAAATAATAACCAATACCACACCTCTCCTAATTAGGCTACAGAGGTTGAGGTCTCATTCATAATTATAGCACAAACATTGTTTATTGACTAACACATTGAATTTGATAGTTAGCATTAAGCATTCAAAATTGGTTCAAAATTGTAATGGTTTAATAAGAGCAAACCTAACCAGTATATCAAGGCCCTGAATCATGCAAGTAAAAATGCTAATTTGCTTTTGCTAGGCACCGTTTTGTTCTTAGCGAGTGTGCTCTAAACTGTCATCATAAATCCAATCCCACTGGACATTATTTATGATCCCAGTGGAGAACGCAACGGTCCCACTGGACTCCTTTTATCAATGAGAGGTGATATCAGTGGATAGATGGATCTGCCTGCACAGCTGGTGCAGTCACACTTCACGGACAATAATGTCTGAGCACGTAATACACTGGAGGCAGTTGCCATGACAACCAGAGGAGCCAAAGAGATGTATGGGGGGTGTAGTGGTTGAAAGAGAGAGACACAGCTATGAGTGGAAGTGATAACACAGGAAAAGATGGCATGAAGATCAAAACACACACACACACTATCCTATACTCATCACTAACCTATACTGTCACTTCACTGTACTCACCTGGCACACACAGGCACCTATAGCTAGTACCAATGCTGCGGCAGATACCGTGAGCACATGGATTAAGAGCGCAGAAGTCTACCAGCTGGGCACAGGTGGGTCCAGTGAAACCTGCAGGACAGGTGCAGCTGAACCCTAAACCAGTACCCTGTGAGAAACAGCTGCCGTTATTGTGACAGGGCCCAGAAGCGCAGGGATCAATTTTCTGCTCACACATAGAACCTTGATAACCTGAGAGAAAGAGAGAGAGAGAGAGAGAGAGAGAGAGATTTACTCAATACATTTTTTGTGCTTTTCAAAATGGTCAAAAGAAGGGTTCAAGCATAGCTTTTAACATTCTTTAAAAGGAAAGAGAGAACAGAAGGTATGATCTTTATTTAATTAGTGTTTAATGACATTGCTCTGTCATAATATTATGTATGAGTATTGTATGCTCTATATTGTGTTCTATTCAGAATTATCTCCTTATTCTTTTCATCTCGACCGTCCACTGTAAGAGCTTTGGAGCGCAGAAACTCAAAAATTGAACTATTTAAAATTTATTGAAGCAATAAGCTTTGTGAAGCTGTGGTTAACAGTGAATTAAGAACAGTTGCATTGTTAGGCTGGATGTGGAAGCAGAATAGAAACCCTCTAAAAGGTCCAAAATTCTGTTCTAAAAACACAATTTCATGGGTCTTATTGCTTTAATAAAATGGTTATTCCATAAAAGTATTTATTTTAATAGTTTAATAAAATAAACACACAGCAATGTAACATATATATTCATAAAACCTGTCTAATTCAATAGCCTCGGGGCAGCCCCTTTCATAGACAGCATGGTTGTGCCTTGGGCGACCCCAGTTTGTGTCCCGCCTCAGAGAATGTTCTCAATCCAATTTTTAAACAACTTGTTTAATGTGTGTGCTTTGTTTTGATGGCTCTGAGTTAATTTAATAAAACATATTTTGTTAAATAAAAATGTGTTTAAAAATTAGACAATTTTTTACATTTTTAATCATTTTACAACTGAACCACTGCCTACAGTACATACTATAATAAATTATTAGCAGAGACAGAGAACTTGTGCAAAACAGAAGAGAAACTTTCCCTGATTGTGATAAAATAGACATGGGTACTTCATCAACAATCAGCTATAGCATTCTTGCACAATTCATTACAATTTTAAACATTATGAACAAAATTATGACTGTCAGGCTGGTATTGTAGTTACCAGTGTCAGAGCTGCTGTCACTACTAGCATTATGAAGGCACAATTACACTGAAAAATCATGCTGTTAGTCAGTATTTTGTATATGTGGTGCATGTATGTGTGTTTGTGTTTTGTATTCTTCTCTATGCGTGAGTAACACGCACCCCTGAGGATTACAAGCCTCATTACTATGATCCCCACAATAAATGTCAATCACACAGAGAGAAAAACAACTCAATGTGCTCAATGTGCAGTTTCACTTACAGAAGCTCTCTCATGCATTATCTTAATGAAACAGACAGAGCCAACATGGACCTGTTTCATTCTCAGTATTAAAAAAATAGATCACCAAAAATCATATTCGTTTCCTGTTGTTTTTTTTGTTTTTGAGTTTATTAGACATTTCTTATGATCCTTGCTGCTTTTTGAACATAATAGCTGACAAATGTTAAACCATCTTGGACCAGCAACACGTCAAGGTAATTTCTGGAACATGATGGATGGTCAAACAGCCAATGACCATCTTGTACAATTTAATTTCAAGCTTGGACCTGCTAGACACCAGCTACTATCAAAACACAGATACAAGCTTAAGCCGGATTTTCCAGAAGGCTGGTCACTATGGATTACTACAATTGTACAGAAAAAAACTGTACAAAGATTCTTCAGAAATATTTTAGTTTGTTGCAGAAAAAAACAATATAATGGTTGAAACAATTATCACAATATTAATTTTCCCTGAACTACTTCTTCAAAGTAACATTGACGTCTTGTTTTGAGCAGAGCTACTTTTTGGAGGTGAACGGGTAAACAAGGTTTTGATTCCATCTGCATGCAGTGTAGAGCTTGTGTCTGCATAGCCTGAATATACGTGTTAGCTCTGAGATACAGCAAAAGCTATTAACTGCCTCACGCGGCTCTTGAAATATTAAAAGCAGCACCCCGAGCTTCACCACGCTAATTAAAAAATGTGCTAATGGTGTCTCTCTCCTTATTGCTTCATCATTTCTTCTGTTTCAACTGGGGGCTTAGGGTGGCAGCTCACACCACAAGATTAATTTTTCAGCCTGTGAGTGCTTTTCTGGCTCCTCTCGAAGCCAAAGTTCAGGAGACTTGTATCAAATTTTCTTTTGCAACTGTTTTCTTGTGTTTTTTTGGGAAGTAGAAGCAGTTTCGTCCCTGTTCTATCTGCTGACTGCACAGAGTGCGTGTCCTGGTTAGACAGCCAGTCATCGCTGAAGGTGCTGTGGGTTCCTCCTGAGAGGAAGGGCGGAGCTGTGCTGCATCTCGCGATTAATTGGAAGAGAGGAGAAGAGTTTAAAATAAGCAACTCTCTGACACACTTAGAGAACATGAGAAAAGAGGGAGCAGAAATAGAGCTTGAATCAGGCCAATTCAAGCTTAACGCACACACAAATACGCTTAGACACACCAAGCAGAAGATATTTAATTGTGTCTTTGTTACTGTGCATTTTTCTAACATGATTTCATGGGGCCGCTGTATTGATAAATGTGTGTGTACCTTCGGCGCAATAGCAGTGAACTCCTTCCAGGCTGCTGGTGCA
>JAZGTK010016835.1:0-12547 GCA_036877625.1 Ambastaia sidthimunki
GCATTGCATTGCATGTCTCAGGCATTGCAACGAGCTGTAATAAAAAGCAGTCTGTTAAAAACATTGAGCGGAAAATGAGTTACATGTTTAGCTGAATAAAAAAGACGCCCGTGGATAAGAAAGAGCATTCGTGAAGATCAGACACTGCGCATGGCGGCGCATGTTTATTCGAAGTGTGTTTACCGTCCTTGTTACCGTAAACACTCTATAAAATGTTCTAATTAAACTTTACCAGTGTTACGTTATACTTGTGCATGATATTTCTGTTGTACTTACGCATTTTCTGTCATGATCGAGAAAACAAACCCGTAAACAATGAATAGAAATAAACGTACATATAGCAACTAATTAAAAAATATCAAATATTTGGCACACAGAAAACGCTTAGCGTGCATAAGACGAGGTGGCCGAGTGGTTAAGGCGATGGACTGCTAATCCATTGTGCTCTGCACGCGTGGGTTCGAATCCCATCCTCGTCGAAAAGCGTTTTGCTTACAATTATAATTCTTGGGAACACTATTACATACACGAAACTCCCTCTATGAGCTGCTCTTATCATGTTTTATGTACTACTATGTTTTTAGGCATACTCAGGTATGGAGTATCAATAAATTCTATTTATTATTCTATGACAATAGGTGCGTTCTCATGTAAGTCATTTAGATTATGTAAGTGTCTGTTTTCATACCACATCACATTGGCAAAATCTGTTCATTAATTCAATCTTTAAAATTGCACAATAATTATTCATGTTTATAACATTTACTGAATAGAAATTCACATTTGTGAGAATTATATTATAAGCATACAACACAAAAACTTGGTCAATTTTGGATTTTTAATTCAATAAACAAAAACAACCGTGAAACATAAAAAGGCTTGATTCACTGGTTTACAGCTGTGACATAATAAATGATCGAGAGGGGTTGTGTTCAACAGTCCTGGCATGAGGCAGTCAGTGGTCTTCACTGTAATTTAGACAACAGCTAAATATTATTTCTTCCCAAGAGCAGAAGAAAGTGAAAGTCAAGTCTCACAAAAAAATGGATCATTCAGATTCAGAGTCAAGCATTTTGAATTTTAATGAATTCCTGCAATTTTTTGGACATGACACGTCAATGAATTGAAAATAAAATTCAACATGTTTTTAACAGTAACTTAAACTGTTTTTAACAAAACGCTCAAACAGCAGAAATTATGATATGAATTCATGTTGCTAGTGTCAACTAATGTTAATGTTTAGTGGTCAGGACAGTCATTGAATGTGATGTTCTAATATTATGAATATACAAATCTTGCATGAAAAAGTTTGAACTGAAACAAAGACTTTCACTTTCTATGTATAATGGCTAGCATCTCTAAGACAATGTCAAAACATGCCTTTTAAATCTTTCAGACATTACAGCGCTGACAAGCAAAACTGACAACCAGCTACTTAAGACCATCCACTACGAGACGAGGACTCCAGCGCCACCTTTAGATCCTCCTCCTTCACTTTCTTTGGCTTGACTGGCATCTGCTTTGCCCTGTTTGTCGTCCTCTCCAACTAATCGGATATTGTAACGTTCACGATATTCTGTCAGCTCTCGCCCTTTTGTTTGCATTTGTGTGTTAAGCGACTCTACAATCTTCAGAATCTGTCAGTAAAAGAACGACACAAAAATTATAATTTCATAAAAGGTGGTCTAAGGAATATTTTATTACTTAAGCAAGAATTAAAAATGTACCAAATTTGTGAATCTAGCAGCAGATTTGTACCTGTTCTTTATTGTTTTCTAAAGCAGGTAAAACTTCTTTGACAGTCCTCTCCACAAGCACACCCCCAACCAAACGAAAGCACTTCCGTGAGGGGTCGACTTCCTTTAGTGTGTCAATGACAAGGCTGTGGAGAGAAAGTAATTTACATTAGACCTGGAATGGAAAAAGATGCTTGTGTTTGTCCTAGGGCTGCACGATAATGAAGAAAAATGTGATAACTTATTAAATTTATAAGTTTTATGCGATACAACAATGCTTTAAATATGTAAAATCAATGTAAATCATATAAAAATATATTTCAAGCTGAAAATTGCATAAACTGCAAACATGTTTCACATTCTTTCTGGGAAAAGAATGCTCTGATGCTCTTTCACTAAAACTGCTGATAGCAGGATTTCTGCTATCTGCATCAGCCTAAAACTAACTGCATAACTAGAACTAACCATACCTAGTTAGAAATGTATTGAATTTGGAGACAACACACAAACACACCTGTGTTCATTGATCTCCATCTCAAACTCCGCAGCTTTGGAGGCCATACTGCGCTGCTCCTGACGCATCCTCTGGAAAGTTGCCACCACCTAGTACCAACACAAAGGACACACATTAACTGTGGGCAGCAAAAAAACAAATGTTATTTTCCAACTAAATTACCTATTCTCAAGATCATAAAACACAAAATACGCAATTGACAAATCAACAGAGAAATTACTTACCATTTTTCATGCTAAATTTGTATATCAGTATTAATCACTGTCACTATGTCCCTTATTTAATAGTAAATGAGGTCTTCCATGTGCGTTACATGGCAGGAATAGTGTCTGACGTGAACTTGGTTCCTTACTGAGACTGCACTAGTTCCTTTTAAGTGAAGACTTATTTCACCTTCCCTAAACCACCCCGATTTGTTCAGGTTCATGCATTTTCATTATTTTTATAACACCAGATCGAAGCTTTGCATTTTTGCATAGCAACTATACACCAACTATAAAGATCACGCATATATACTGCAGACATGAGTACTTTATTCTCCAAATCAACGACAAGACGTACAGCTTTGTTGTCTGTAACGGAACGCGTGACTCGCTCGCAATGTGGATAAGATGTTAGTTTATTACATTAATATGGCCGATGTCCCGTTACCTGCTCGGCGGAGGGAGTTGACTGCTTTCCGCCGCCGCTTTTACCGATCATGTTGTTGCTGCTGTTCGCTGCCATGATGAACTGCACAGCACCTTCCAGTCAGGGCCTCAAGACGTCACATATGCGACTGACTGCGAACATGCCTGTCTCAATTTTCTACTTTCTCAAAACAGATATTAAATGTGCTGTGGGCAATTTTTCTATTTCCTCACGAAATGTCACTAATTTATTTAATCATTGAGTGCTGACAGTCCTATACTCTGTAAACAGCTTAAAGGGGTCAGAGGAACAGCCCAATCCTTTTAAGGCAATCTGAAAAAGTAGCCAATCAACGTCGTTTGCTCAGCTGGGGTTGACGCTACTATAAAAATTCGCTTCTGCACGTCTGTGTATTTCTACACCATTGCAATAAACATTTGTTTAGAGTTTTGGAGAGTTTGTCCTATTTGGGTTCTTTCTTTACATTTAATTTAATTGAAATCGAATTTAATTTTGGGCAGAAATTATGTAAATGTTTTTAAAAATATGATTGAAAATATTTTTTCTTTCAGATATTCATCTGCATAAGTTTTGGTTAAAGTAGTAATAAGTGATGAACACGTCTATGTCACAGTAATGTAACCTGAACATCAGTGACAGTGACACTAAACTAATAATCAACAAATTAAACAAATTAATACTGTAGTAGTTTTTTATGATAGATAGATAGATAGATAGATAGATAGATAGATAGATAGATAGATAGATAGATAGATAGATAGATAGATAGATCTTTCTCTACAATGTTCTGATGTCTCTCACCTTTTTCAATGTAACTCAATAGGATGGTTGCTAGGGTACATGAAATGGTTGCTAGGGTGTGACTATAAAGTTGTAATGTCACCATTTGTTAAGTCTATGGAATTCTAAGTCTATCAAATGTTAAGTCTATGGAATTTTTGCCCACTTTTCACCGCACTTTTACACGCCTGAAAAACATTGTACACTCGATATATATACGATAAATATAAATAAGCTGGTTGATTTGACCCCTCATTCATGGGTCTAGACAAACGGTGCAGGATGAGTTACGTACTAAGGTTTTGTCTTTGCAAGCACCTCTCATAATAAGTTTAAATCAAATAACGATATATTGGCATTCTCAAGCCAACATGGTTATTTAAACTCAAACTGGAGTGTTGATGCTACACACTCCAGCCCAGTCGGTGGCAGTAATAAACCAAACGTTGGTTTGCAAACCCCCAATAAACTCCCCTGACCAATCAAGAACAATATCCGGGTTATTAAGCCCCGCCCACTATTCGTTAACTTAAAATTGCTCTTCTAGCCACTTATTCTATTTCTTTGGTTTATACATACACATATACTTTTATATTACTTTTTAACGAAAATAAAGGTTGTTTATATCCAGCCACGCTGTGTTGTTTTAGCTGTAAGGCAAGTTATTGTCTTGGCAGAGAGTGAAATGGGCTCAAAGTACAATCTGTGATCCAAAAGAAAGACGGAGTTACATTGTGTCAATGCGTCTGTTCAGCGCACTGCGCGAGAAACTACCAGCAGGTTTTCTGGCATTGCGATTGTGGGCAGTGCAAAGACAGATCAGGTATTATTTCTTAAATATAGTTACTTATGTGTCCCATGTCATATAACAGTTCTTAATCTTTTGACTTTTAACCCCAGAGTACCATTATGTGTTTTTAAAGATGCATAAGGTTGTGATGGAAAAAGTCTGGCATGATTAATTATTACTTGCTTTGTTTGTAATCACAATATGAAGTTCAGGATCTGTTTGTTATTTAGCAGCGCAGTTCTTATTTCGTCCACACGTGGGCGACAGACTATCTGTAGTTATAAGCAATAAAAATGCATTTGCAATATATAGCAGTATACAAAATGTAAATAAAATAAGTTGATGAAACAGTGAATATGTTAACAATAAAGCAAATTTAATTATATAAAAACAGCTATTTTAATTACAATAAAGCAGATTCACGTGCATATATGAAGCACGTTAAAAGTATTACAGTTTTCAAAAGTTCAGAGATCTGTTAGGACTCATCAGAGATTTCCACAAATATTTCTCGTGGTGCCATTGATGGGCCTGATACCATAATTGCTGCTTGCAGCTTAATCTTTAATTTAGGTTTTAAAGTGACTTAAATTTGTATAATTTGGTTGAGAAAAGTGAAATTAACCAACCCTCAGTCTGTTTTTTTATTCCAGTCTCCAAAAAAATCCTTCAGGTCTTGCACATTCTTTGCCTTTTCAGCATCTTTTGCATATTGGAAGCGTTTTGCAACAGTTACTATATAATGCTGAGATCTTTTCATACAGAGGACAGTTGACAGACTTTTACAATCCCTCTTTTGTTGATTATCAACATTTTGCTGATATTGCAGTGTATATGTAAACTGACTCCAGCTGTATTCATTTACTAATACTTCCGTTGAACATTATTCCTTCTTCTTACATGTATACCTGTAGGAAAATTACTCTATTATTACACTAAACATGTTTTGAGAATGTAACGTAAAAAGAAATGCATTTTTCATATTTTAATTTATCCTCACTAAATAATAAACTATTTTTCCCCAGACATAATAAACCACAGTAAACACAGCCTTTATTGTTTTTGTCAGGATGTTGTCATCACATCCTATAGCAGCAGTTTGTCAGATGACTTCCACACCTGATAAAGAAGCTAATTTTACAGCATGCAAGCGATTGGTTGAGCAGGCTAAACAGGGGGGTGCAAGCATGGTCTTCCTGCCTGAAGGCTTTGATTATATTGGCTCAAGTCGAATTGAGACACTACAGCTTTCAGAGAGCATTGATGGTGACATCATAACCCGCTACACTCACCTGGCCAGGTAAATTTGCTGTTCAAAATAGTTCAAAATTTAATAATAAATGAAATACGCACATTATTGTAATACATTTCTTTATTGTTTTAAAATGTTGTATTAGAAACAGTTCACCCAAACATTTTATGATTTACTATTATTGTATAAAATCCACTATATTTAAGTTATCTCCTTTAGTATGTGAAGAAAGAAAGTCAGGCAGGTTTGAGATATGAAGATGAGTGAAAGAGTTTTAATTTTGGGGTGAACTTTTCCTTTAAATGGGCCACCAAGAACACTTACTTGATAAGTGTAAATAAGTTTAACCAGGATAATAAAAGTAGTTAGTAAAGGCCTCAAGCAATTATAATGACAAAATGTGATGCAAAATTCAAAGGTTACATGAGAGTTTTGTGTGTCTTTAAGGAACTTGGATGTCTGGTTGTCTTTGGGTGGATTCCATGAAAGGGGTCATGACTGGAAAACTGACCAACGGATTTATAACAGTCATATTATCATAAACGGACAAGGTACTTTTATATACTTGGTACCTTTAGTTAACACTGATTTGTTTTTAATCTATTCTAAATGCATTACAAATCAAATCTCAAATGTTGGCTAATAGTTCATTATGTGAGATTTCAGTTTTCAAACAGATTTTTTACGTTTTTCAAAACTAAATTAGATTGTTTTTTCCAGTGCAAAACATGCAGCTTGGATGTTACTAGGTGGTTGTTAGATTAGTTTCCTAGTGTTAAAAAAAACTAGGATGTTAAAATATAAAATAAGAACCTGTTCTGTTTATCTACCCCCAGGTAAGATTGTGTCTGTGTACAGAAAAGGCCATTTGTTTGATGTTGAGTTGACAAGTAAGGGCGTGTCCCTTAAAGAGAGTGCTTTCACTATACCTGGACCTCACCTTCTTCCTCCAGTCCAGACGCCTATTGGAAAGGTGCATCAGCTTGTATCCAAACTTTACTATTGTGCAATAACAAGCAGTAATAGTTCTTTTAGTTTTGATATTTAGAAATATTCTGTTATTGTTATATTTCTTTCATTGTAGGTTGGCCTTGGTGTCTGCTATGATCTGCGTTTTCCTGAGCTGTCATCAGCCCTGCAGAGACATGGAGCCGAGATTCTTACATACCCTTCAGCCTTCACTGTGGCAACTGGAACTGCCCACTGGGAGGTAAAACCCTGTGATGAGATCATCACCAGTTAATGCAGTCTGATGTTACAGAAGGTCTGAAGATCAATGGCCTTATCGACTCAATCCAGTCCAAACTTTTGTGGACAAAAACTTCAGCTATTATAACTTCAGCTAATATAAAAATAAAATAATTGATTAATAATTGATCATACTATTGAAATTCAATTTCAATAGTTTGAAGTTCAGTTTTCATAGTGTTTAAAAACGTGCCCTCAGTATATGTCATCTTTTGTTGGAGACCTGTTAACACCTGCTGATGGTGGTCTATTCACACCAGGAATGTAATGGCTATTAAAATCGTATTAAAGCAATGCACAATGTGAAAATTGAATAATATGTGGGGCAATGCATCTTTCACCTGATAATGTACCATTCAATTGATAAACTCATGATAAATCTCCAAATGTACAACCATAGATTGTTTATTATGTTAGTAAAACAGAGTTTGTAAAACAAGTGACCCTCAATTTAAAGGCTTTGCTTTGTAGTCACTGAACTGTGTGATTGAGTTGTTTGGTTTTTACTCTTTCTTGCAGGTCCTTCTTAGAGCCAGAGCGATTGAGACACAGTGTTTCGTTCTTGCCGCAGCACAGGTTGGAGCTCATCATGCCAAAAGAACGTCTTATGGACACGCTCTAGCCGTGGATCCTTGGGGCACAGTAATCGGGGACTGTGGAGGTT
Organism: Ambastaia sidthimunki; assembly: GCA_036877625.1. Taxonomy (NCBI): domain Eukaryota; kingdom Metazoa; phylum Chordata; class Actinopteri; order Cypriniformes; family Botiidae; genus Ambastaia; species Ambastaia sidthimunki. Next base: position 7,636 of record JAZGTK010016835.1, read on the forward strand.
CTGATGTAGGCATCGCTATGGTTGAGATTGACCTGCAGAAAGTACATGATATCAGGAGAGACATGCCAGTGCAACAGCATCGAAGAGACAAGGAGTATTACTGCAGCCTGGATGAAATGGCGTGTTGAACTGATTTACTAAAAGGCAATGATTTGACTGTTTATTGTGCATTCAGATATAATAAGTGCTGTCAATGCAGTACTTTTTTTTTCTATGCTACTGAAAGATTGTGTATATCATTGACTGTAGTCAGATGTGTTACACTGTGACTGTGCCCCATATGTAATCAATATTTGCATCTGTAAAGGTGGGAAGCAAATGGCCCATACAGTTAAATTTCCTGCTTATTGTAAGGTTTCCAGGTGGAGGTCCTAACAGTGTCTGTCTGTTGAGCGGTACGTTGATTGTCGTGAGTCAGCGGAGTGAACAATGGTGGACTGGCAACTGGAAGTGCCATTCATGGCTACCCAGCAGGTTAGCTCACTAACCGATCGTCATATTCTGTGGAAAATCGTATCTGTGGAAAAGATACTCTTTCCCTACACTTTGTTTTCATCATGGCCTATATTTTGGGTGGTTCTCCCTACATTGGTCTCCAGCTTGTAGGTGTAATTTGATGTGATACTTCCCCGAAGTCCATCTGTTTCTACATATAACCTCCCTTATGTAGGTTATGCTCTCTGTAATGTCTTCTCTTCTAAAGAAGTTAACTATTTCAGCACATTTCACCAGCAGAATTTTTGACCTTGTAGACCTTGTAGAACCTTTATAATAGTGTCCCTTCAGTACGGTTAGCTTGTCATTTTCAGTGCATTGAAGGTAATGGATTCCATGATGACTTGCTCATGCACGCTTGCCAGCAGCTGCACCACCTGAGGGACCCCTAGTGCCACTACATTGACACAACGTCAAGAGACTGAACGGGAACATCTTAGTTACGTATGTAACCTGGCATGCAAATCCCACTTGCCAGTTGCTACTGGCACTTGTTTTTAAGGCCAGTTTTCATTAGTGTTTTATATAAAAAGCCAAGATGTTTTTTTCATTCCAATGAAACATGCAGATTCTGATTGGCAAATCTAAAACCAAAAATGTAGCCTTCTAAAGCTATGATTTAGAAAGAATTTAACTGTTTAAAGACACTGTTTAGGATACTATTAAAATACAGAGGGGGAAACATTTCAGTTTTTGGCTGCAGGGAAAAGAAAAGTGTCTAGAGATGAGGGGTAGATGGCAGTGTTGTTTATCAGAGTCCTAGTATGTTGGGACTAAAGTTTAAAGGCTCTAGAATGACACCTGAGCACGAAGAGGTTAACATACCATCAGTGATACTGTAGTGTCTGGCCAGTTTTCACAGGTAGCAGTTTTTATTATAAAATCTATTTTCTTTTGCCACCTGTAACACACTGCACCACCCCCTGACAAACATCCAGATCCATCATTTTACCATTACCATAAACATGCAAATAACCTGATAGACTCAGCAGAGTGCAAAATGATCAAAACACAACAACATCCACCAACTCCATGATCAGAACTTCAACATAAAGTTTCCAGAGGGCTCTAGGAATTTTACCAAGAAATGAAACTATGAAAATAAAACTTATCTTAAGCAATGGAGCCTGTTTGCAAAGTGTTATATACGGTACTGAATGATTACTGTATTCATGGTATTTGCATGGTAAATCAAAGATTGCCATGAAACCTTGTTAAAAAAATTAAAGATGGTTATGTCATATGTTTGGTACTTGTTTGTATGGTTGTTGTGAGCAAGCATTTAATGCAATGTGTTAGTATGGCTTCATATGGTTAGTATGGAGTTGACATGTCAAACCTTTCCTTAAAATAAAATAAAATCTAGAATATTTGAAATATTAATGCCAATGTTAGTAAACTTCCTTAAAAAAGTTAGTTATTGCTCCTTTGTTTTTATAACACACTGTACCTGAAACTTTTTGTCAGTATAAGAATCCATTAGTAGATAGACAAGCAGGGACCATGTTACACATTATAAATATATATTAATGATAGCATTTCATATTGAAATATTTATTACAAGGCAGAAAATGAAACAGTTAAATCTAAGCTTTCTGTGGTTTGTTAATATTAGGTACTGTACTTACCATATTATATTTAATATTTATTTTATTATGAATTATTTTATCGTTGCATTTTTTATTTAAAAAAGTATTAATTTATCTGAGACCAAGCTGTAAATGTTTAGATTTTTTCAGAAGCTTCTCTTTCATGAAGGAAGGTGGGGGGGAGACACCGGAAGTGAACGTCATCTACACAGGAATGGGCCAAAATAAGACGCACCAATACAGAATGACAAACAATTGTTAGGGAAAAAATCATTTTGTGTGATGTTTGTGTGGAAGGGATGATTTGTTTCCTCAGAGGTCGTTTCGAGGCATCGCAGAGGTAAGACTGTCACATCTGTGTGTGAGCGCGTGCTGTACACATCGCGCAGGTTCACGTTATTAGTTTCTGTTAAAACACTTCATTTAAAAGCAGTTAGTTTGAGATACATTTTACGCAAATGCACATTGCTTGTTGCCTAAGAAATAAACGTGTGGCTGTACATTGTTATGGTGTGTGAAGCGGTTACGATGTTTTTTTCCATTCACTTGTTCACCAGTATCCTGTTACTTTATTTATGACGTTTAGAGGTTTAGGAGAGGATTTTAGCTGGGCGCATGTATTTTAATAGTAAGCAAGACATCGCTTTCCTCTGTTCATAAGAGACCCACAAATAATGTGTTGTAGAAATAGTAGCGTTCTTTATTTATTCATTATTATGTAAAGACGGTCTTTATGTATTCATATTCGTGTCTATAACAACTGGTATTGCAGCTTGTGTTTACGGGTTCTCTGGGTGGCATTGCTTATTGCATGCTGATCATTAATATGCTTGTCAAGTTGTCACTGATGTCAGACCTGCCTGCTTTTGCTGTAGTTCCAGCAGTGGATGTGGATTTAAACTGCTTCAGGTCCTAAATTTACATTGGACACCAAGTGATTATCCAACACAACACCAGAACAATAACAAAAATGTTTTAAAATCAAACATGAAACTATTGATGTTGCAATGACCATTATAGACCAAACAGTTTAACAAATAAACTACCAGATCTATAGCAGGGGTTTCCAGTCCTGTTTCTAAAGGACCACCGTCCAGCAGAGTTTAAACCCTGTTAAAAAATGCATGAGCTATCCCGTCAAGGTCTTCAGGATGACTTTGATTGTTTGATTAGGGTTGGAGCTACACCCTACATCACAGTGGTCCCTCAGGAACCCCCAGGGTTGGAGGCCCCTGACCTATATGCTAGTTTACTTCTTGAATTTGACAAATGTTGAGCTGATATGCACAAGGTAGGGAGACGCCAGCAATAGTGTGCTGGCTTTGAAAGCACAAGATCCCACCCTCCATTCAGAATGCTCTCCAAAGCCACAAGTCCTCCTACATTTGAATGCATACATGCAAGTAGGATTTGCACCGAATGCAATGATTGGATGAACATTTTATGGTGTTGCTCCTTCAAATTTTTATTTTATTTATATAAATATATTTAGATCACTTTATTTGGCGATTGCTATCACTATGTGAAGAAACTTTCAACCAGCATAACAAAAATGCTTCTGAATGAATAAACCAAAAATATTGATTGGCTATTCACAGGATTTTTAACATATCAAATGCTAAATAGGTAAATACACAATTTTTTTGTAATGTTTCTTTCAGCTGTCCACCACAGGTTCAGAGTCACAAAGATTAGCATGTCTTTAAGAGATGTATTATATTTATAAACAACTCTATGTCATAGTGTGTGTAGCCCCTTTTTTATTCTACTCTAATGACTTTTCTATTCTATATTAAGATGAATGGAGTTCCAGTGGATAGGAATGGCCTCTTATTGCCTGTGCCGCTGTCAAACTTTCTTTCTCATATGTACTGCAGCTTTAAAAAAGTTACAATTTACACAGACCAAAAGAACCAACATGGCCAACTTAGCAAAGTGTCTCTCCAACAGACATCCCGACCTTTCAAAGATTTGAAGAGCGTGACATGTAGCGAATGTAACTGATAACATTAACCTTGCTCATGCTTTCAAATATAAGTCCAACAGCTGTGTATATATTGTATTTGGTAACACAATAAGGTTTCATTTGTTAACATTAGTTAACTAACAATAAACAACACTTCTGCAGTATTTATTAATCTTACTGTTAACTTCAGTATGTAGTAATACCTTTGTAATAGCTAAAGTTGTATCTGTTAACACTTATTAATGCACAAAGAACTGATGAGAACAGACAATGAACATTGGTATAAACCAACATTAAAGGGGCCATGACATGGTTTTTAAATGTTTATTTTGTTCCCTGAGGTGTAGTTATAACATTAGTGAAGTTTTTGACCAAAAACATTCAAAATTAAGTAATTTATGCCCTTTTCCACCCTGTTTTCATTATATAATTTTATGTTGTGTGTTTAGTCACCTTTTAATGGGTTACTTATCTTTGTTTTTTGTCATGGTATCGTTTCAGTATTGGTATTGAAATATTTTGCGAAGGTATTTAATCAAAGTTAAAATGTTGGTATTATGCAAACATTAATCTCTACTTAAGTTATAAATGTTGGCTTAGCAGATGGCAGACATTGTTTGCAGTCATGTCTGGTGAGAAGCAAAAAAAACTGTCTCCACTTGACACAAGGGTTTATTATGCTTTTATCTATTCATTGTGGGATACAGAAAGTTTAATGACAGACTTTAAAGACAAAATTTTCTACACAGGCACTTGACGTAGTTGAAATGTTGTCAGGTTTATTGTAATATTGTCTGTTTTTGCTCTTCAGCTGTATGTATGTGGTCTTTAATAGCAGCTGGAAAAACAAGTGGTAGTAAGA
>JAZGTK010016836.1:0-12546 GCA_036877625.1 Ambastaia sidthimunki
TGCAGCTTTAAGGAATAATTAACTTTGCAGGGAATAAACTGTACCAACATTCCAAAAAATAAACATTGTCCTATTGGCCAAGGGCACAAACTCTTGGTAATATTTAGTGGCTACAGCTTTTGACAGTGTGATTTATCTATGCAGTCTCATTTGCAATAAACATCCCAGGGCTCCTTGTTTCTCCATAACAGTTAATGATTTGGTCACATAACACATACCTCAGTGTTCAGAGCCCCAAGCCATCACAATGCTCTTTTTGTTTTAAATGAACTCTAGGAAAATTTAAATACAGACAAAACTCTAGATAAAATAACCACGGCTGCAACAAATAACATTTTTTCCTGACATTGGGAAAAGGCAGGCGAGCGGGTCTCCCATCTGGAAGCAGTTCAGGGAAGTGTTTCCATCTAGTTTTCAGCATGGAACATTAGCAGAGATCACTTCCTCTATACAGTCTGATTAAGGCAGTTTGATTATCAGTTCAGGCAGGACAGTTAAACGGTGTGTTTCATTAACTGCCTGCTTAGAGCTGTCACAAAGCCAGTTTGATAAGAGCTGGTTACCTGTATTTATCCTCACTCACCAGAAACTCACTCCCAATCAACATTCATCATTAGCATTAGTCCTCAATTTCTGATCTGTGATTGGAAAGATTTATACAATAAGTGTATAACTATAATTATATATTAATTTATATATAAAATGTCCAATTGAAAATACACCCACAAGTAACTTCGTTTGTATTGCATGCATAAATATACACGCATGGTACTTGGCATATAGGAAAAGTTATGAGTAACACTTTTTGTGCTAAAATGGAATAAAAAGTTGACCACAAAAAAAGAATACATCCAAAAGTCAATAAGAATGCAATTATTATAATTCAAATTCAAATATGAAAAACGTGTTGCCTTTAGCAGTAGATGGTGGATTATAGTTTATATTACAAATGTTGAAGTGCATCATGCTCACTTCATAGTTTTTCCTGCACTATAGGACAACAGCTTCAATGCTTAAAATGGTTTCAATGTACTGAATTTTTCTCAAATGAAAACATAAGGCCTATACTGCAATTTGATTGGCTGTCAAACATCCAATCTGTTTTCCGGCAGAACCCCAAATGATGTTCTATTTTGCATGTCAATATAAACCAAGAAAAACAATATTAGCCTGGTTAATATATTAAACAAAGATTAAAGGATAGTAAAGGATGTCAGGCCTGAAAGGGTTAAAATTTTAGACATGATTGGCTGACTTCTCGAATAATTTTCAACTGCATGCTGAAACCATTATAATTTAATTTAAGCGCCCAAAACATGCTGATAGTGTTAACTGCACTTGTAAATATTTGGCAAACCCTAAACACTGTAGACCACTATGTTTGTTTGTATTACAGCTCAAGGGTGCCGATCTCATAGGATTTCAGACCAAAATAAGGTTATCAGTCAGTCATTAAGAATATTGCACACATCAAAACAACTGCTGAGCTCACATATGGTGTGGCGAGGCGTAGTTAAAGCAGAAATGATTGCTGGTTTAAACAGGAACAAGGTCTAGCATCAACATCAACATTGGCATACACTACCTTGTTACTGAAACTTAAGACTGTGCCAAGTCCATTTTGAACCTCCAAGGTTTTCTGGCTCCATATTCCTCACACTGAAGCTGATCACCAGCCATTCTTGTTGTGTATGTATAACTTGCTACTACTCAGGTCAAGTAACATTTGACCAAATATGGTTGTTGGATCTTACTTGCTCGGTCTCTGTGTCCTCTTTTCAGGCAGTTCCTGGACGTATCTTCCCAGTTCAGATCCTCTGCGTCCCATGAGGATTGTTTCAATATCTTCTGTCCCTGTTTTACATTCAGATGCTCAATACCCTCTGTGTTCTAGAAGCAGAGTGACAAATATAATTATCAGCTTTGGGGCAAAATTACACTGCAATTGTAACAAAATGTGCAGATATTGATACATATACATTTATATAAATATATATTAATGTTTATAGACAGACAGACAGAAGTTAACATACTTCAGAGTATTTCTATATACATACAGTATATATTTGTAATATTTCATCTATAATTCCCTGATTAGCTATACATTAATGTCAACAGTATTTACCAAAAGCATATGGCAAACTGTTTTAATAAGCCACGCCCCCTCAAAGAGATACTACTGTGCAGTTCTGTGAGAGAGGTCCAAAACTAGGGCAACTATTTTTCATTTTCTATTACTTTCAAAACAAATATTTTCATCAAGCACGGTTATGAAGAAAATTCTCTGTCTCACAAACATTGTGCACATTCTTGTCCACACTATGTAGTGAGGAAAATATTTTTCCATGGGGAGTTGGGCAATCTGTTGTCTTTGCCCTATCTAAAAAGCTCATTAAAAACCAAAAGCTACTAACAAATATGAAGACTAATATCAGATTTTGGAAAATTCAAAGGTTAACTACAGTGTCTGCAAAATCCCTTTACAATAAAGGACAATGATGACAATAATGGACGCTTTCAACATTCCATAAACTTTCAAAATAACATTTTTCTCACTTAATTGAAACGTTAAGGAAATGTTCTTACAACCTAAAATTGTTAGCTGGGATGTAATACGTGTGTATAAACAAATATTCTGGAAATTAAATTAATACACAGATACTGAAACGTTACATTTATGTTTACGTCACATTTACATTTATGTTGTTAACAGATGCTTCCTCACCAACCAATCTTAACATTCCTCGCACAAATGTTTTCCTCCTCAGACTTTATTTTGGCAAAAGCAATGGAAATGAAATCGAGTGATATTTTGAATCCTCTGCATTGTTGCACTTTAACTACTTGAACTGTCATATGTACATAAAAGAAAGCAATAAATAAAATAGGTTCATAAATTTGCTCCAATTACTCCACTTTTTCCTCTCCATGACGCCCATGTTTGTTTACTGACAGTGTGAGTTACACATAATCGTACAGGATTGTTTTTGGGCTCTGGTCTGTAGCACTGGTTTCTTTTGTTTAGGATTTGTTGTGATTGAGGACACAGTGTTCAAACTGTCCTCAGTTCACGATCGTGCTATCTGTCTGCATGCCTAAAAACACAGCACGCTGTCAGGCAGGGAGCCCTCTCTGAACCTACAGCTGTTTTTAGAGGACAGTTTTAATCAGTGCTAAAGTTTCCCCATGTATGCAAGTGCTACAAATTCCTCCAAAACACCCATGAGTGGATTCCTCTTCTGTCAGCGAGACACGTCACTGCATCCTTGTTTACATTTCCCCTGAAACTTCTATCTGTCATTCTCCTGGTGACATCATTGTTTGTTCATTATTTTCCAATGACTACTTGTCCTTCTATAAAAACCATTTCATCATTTAATTTGATTTAGAATGTCATGGTTTAAAACGTTTACTCAAAGGGTTATGTGATTTTTTGACCAATGGTTTACTTTTAAGCAATATACATGAATTACACACTTTAATTTTTAGTTTAATTGAGGATGTTGTAATTATTTTTTCCTCACATGTACAAACAACCCCCCACGACAACTCCACCTCACACACAGGGTCTCACACACATGAACATGTTTACAAACAGTTTCTTTTATGTAAGATATGAATCACACTGATTTCTGGGATGAATTATTTGTCTGACTTTATGCCAGTTAGATCAAATGACTGTCAGTAAAATGAACCTTATACCTCCAACGGGTTCAGAAGCGATACATATTGTTCTTCTTAGTTTGTTTCTAAGTTTACCAGAGTTTACATTTTAAACAAAAAAACAGAAACTCACTCTTTATGCTCTATGAATTACAATTATGGCCATGGCCAGTTTTTAAAATGTGTAACCATGTGGATAACTTTTGAACAAACAAAATTGTTAAGAAAACAACCAAAACCAGCTGGATTTCATCATTTGGAGCTAATGCAAATCTGTTTTGAAAGCTCTCAGAGCAAAACTAGCATACCGTAAAACCTAAGGAAGGTAAAGCTTGTGTATAACAAACAAAAAATAACTTATCAATTGCGTTATTCTACAATGGTCACAAGAACTTGATACATGTGAGTTACATCTTTGTTGAAGAAGCACAATTTGCATACCAAACAACTGAGTATAGAGGTGAAAGGTCAAAGAAGTCAGGGAGGAAATCTGTTTAGTTACTTACCCACTGCTGATTGGGTATGGCCAGAGAGGTCAGCATATCCGCCATAGCTCCCAAAATCTGATCGGTTCGTCCCTGGTTCTTTGGAAGAGCCTTCATATCCATGCAGTCTACGAGAATCTCTTTGGCTATTTTTCGTCCCTGCTTCAAAATCTCTCTTTTTTTATGGTTTGTTGTGCAAGAGATGAAGCTCAGTTCCAATTGTTATGATGGAACACCCTCGCAAGTAAATAATTAATTTGGAGTGGAATTGTCTGGTTTTGTCTGGTTTAAAGTGGATTTGAGGAAGAGAAAGGAGTTCTGTTCCAGACTGAAGTGTCTTCTCTGGGTCTTGTCCTGGACACAGGTGGAGTCTTGCTGTGGGTCAGTAAGGCCTCTCTCCCCCTCCTTCTCCCCCTAAAACAGCTCCAGAGTTCCCGGGAGTGGGTCTGCACCATAAAAAAGATGGTTTTCATCAAATTTTAGTCTCTCTTTTCCCCACGCTTTCCTTTCCTTTGAGACAAGCTGCTTGACTTCCAGACTGTTGATACTCTACTCCTTCTCTTTTAGAGATCTTTTAGCAATGCGAACAGAACATCTCTCACGGTTCAGCCTTTCTGGCTTGTCATTGGCTGTGTGCCTTTACCACCCCTTTAGCAAACTCCTCTCCACCCTCTCTACATCAGTTTCATCTTCTATTGTGCCTCCCTTGCCTCACACCCTCTAATTCTAAGAACAATTCCACCTCCTGCTCTATTTCATCACCCTGTAATTCCATCATCATTTGCTGGATGTTGTCTCTTTATTCCCCATCCGCTGTGACTGGATGACACACGGCTTGTGGCATGATATGAGCTACAAAGGCCAAATAAGGCAGCTGTGCAGGACTGAGGGTACCAACACAGAAGCAGTCAGATTATTCATACTGGCTTCCTGCTACTTAAATGCATACAGCAAGAGCTTGAGGGGCTGAGAGCAGCAGTGTGTTCAAGAAATACTTACATATGAATCTAATTGACCTATCATACGCTGGACACGTACACTGGCTTTTACTTGTACTTTCTATGCTACTGTTTATGCTGCCAAATACAGAACAACAAAAGCAAAACCTCTAAAACCTGCATGATAATTAAAACAATTCAACTCACTTAAAAGAAAGGCTTTAATTAATTGCTGTTTCTTTAATTGAATGAAACATGTTACACACAGGCTGCAGTGAAGTTAATTGCACATTTGGATCATTTAAACATTTATTGCTAATTTTCTATTATAATAAATGATATTTTTAAATTAGTTGAGTGAATTCGTTTTTAAATCGGTTGATAAATGAGCTAAATTATTGTGCCAATTTAAACGGAGAGGGAATGTTGTTACAATGCAATGAACAAAAACATTATTCACAGTGTGTTTAAGTTCCATTCTTTTTTTAGCGTCTATATTTCCCAGAATAAATGAGTGACCGTGTCAGATATACACACGTGGGTGGCCTGCAACATATATATGTGCTTTTCCATGCCGAGCAGACATACACATTCCAACATCTTCTGTTCGTTCCCTCTTCACCTGGCCCAGAGTCAGGACACATGTTTATGGAATTACAAATGTTGGTCTGCTCTCTCTCTCTCTCTCCACTGAAACTGCACACAAATTTGGGTCGAATTTTCCCCAGACAAATTCCTCTGTGATGGTGTATGTTCACGGACACTGAGTGTGAAAGGAGCAGGACAGAGGAGAGTGAAATGTGACTAGGCTGAGCCCCTCTGAGCTGGAGCCAAACACTGCAAAGATGGGCTGTGGAAACACTGCCAAGATTCTAATAATAACTCGGCACATGGCCGTCTTTAGCACTGCTTTTGTGACTAAACTTAGAGCTCAGCAGCCCGACCTCCTGCAAGCCCAGCACATGTATACATGCATGCACACACAAACATATCACGTTACTCATTACCCAACCAACCATTTTAAGTTTCCATTTAGTAACAAAAATGTTCAAAACGTCCAGTTTTAAGATGTTGTGTTAACGGTATTGCTTGGATACCAAAACATTTTTTAAACATTTAGTTAATTCTAACAACAGTTTCAATCCACTAACAACATAAAAAATATTTTTTTTGATGAATGGTATATAACATTATAATTAAAATAATAAACAATGTTTTTGGTAACTTTGAGCAAACTTCTGAAAAACATTAGCCAAAGTAGAAGAGGGATAAAACGGCAAGGAATGGCAAATCCTTACCAGAAAGACATCAAAGTTTTTTCATCAAAACTTTTGAAAAAGTTTTAAAAGTGCAACAACAACAACATGTAATTAGAATGAAATTAAGTGTGTATTTTACTTCGAACAAAATAATGGTGCTGTGGTATAATTATGCCAATTGCACATAATTATAATTAGAGTACTGTATGTGTTCTTACACAAACACACACATGTGCGCACACACGCACCGTTTGTATCATTTAAAAAAATTATAAAAAAATAGTTAGTGACTGACAACTAAACATTGCTCGTCTGCATAGCACAGAGTTCACGATGGTCAGACGTCTGTCATTAATTATAGTTATCTAAACATGCTTGAGGAGTTAGAACATCTTCATGAAAAGTTACATATCAAAAATAAGCCATGCCAAAAATGAGTAGCTGTGCTCGGGCTGATTTTGGTACACAGAGTACCCTGACAAAACCAAATAAACAATCCAGTAGCTGGAGCACTGATGCACTTTGCTGCCCTCTACTGGTGCAATGAGGAAAAACGCCAGGAAAAAAAACATCGTTTCATAGCAGTGACCATAAATTAAACAGGATACACTGAAACGTATCGTTTGTGTGATGACTATAATGTTTAACCAGATGCATGTTTTAACAAACACATAAAAATCCTATTGCTCAATAAACATTTCGTTCCGAAAGTAAAAGCGTCCCTCGTGCATTAGTTCTAGGTCAGCTGAGCTTCCCCTCATTCATTTCCTGTAATAACTTCTCTTCAGGTCTAGAGTCTGAGAAAATCATTGTAGCTGTCCTTCTCCTGTTCTCTCAACTCGTCCAGCCAACCAGTCTGATGCACTAAAACTACTGACAGCCCAGCTAACCATTTTAGGTTGCAAGAACATTTCCAGAACGTTTCCCTAACAATACAAAAACATTATGTTATTGTTAAAGTTCTAGGAACATTCAAAACATCCAGCTTTCTATACGTTGCATTAACGTTATTCAACACATTTTCTGTATATATTTTCTGTGTATATATATATATATATATATATATATATCTACTAAAAAATAACATTTGTGATATGATATATAAACACCATCAAAAACGTTAACATTACTAACTACTAACATTACTTCAAGAATGTTATTGACAACTTTAATAGAACTTTTACAGAACATTAGCCAACATTCTGATAATGTTGCCTGATAATCCTTGACACAAATCCACATTTTTAACATTTCTGAACTATGTTTATGTTCTTGTAAAAACTAACTGTAAAGCCACTTTATATTTAAAGTGTGTCATCCTGTATTTCAGTAACACACTGTAACAGCACAGCTTAATTCATACATTTCACCATAATTTAATTGTTCAATTCATTTACAATCTCTGCCTGGGACGCTCTGTTCCAGTCACTGCTGTTCTGTTTATATATTTCATTACAATAATTTGAGAAACAGTGCGTTTTGTGGCTCACCACCAAATGTGCCAGCCCCACTTGCTGTATGAACGTAATTGAGTTTGAAATCACTGGACTGGATCATTGGAGTCTGTTTGCTGTTGTTCACAATGCCATGCCAAGCACAAACGCCCTCCTTTGTTTTAAGAGTTTCTGCTTTCTCAATACAAAAAATGTTTCCGAGACGTGTTTCAGAACAGTGTTTGAAATGTCTCATAAGGAGGATTTCAAAAGGGCATTAACATAAACAGAATTACAGTTAATTTCATAATTGTTTTAAATAAAGAGAAAAATAATTACGTAAGACATGCGGGAAAATAACCTTTTCTTTTTAGTAGTTACAGATTTAAAAGGCCTGACTTAATTATTAGCCAATCTACAAAATTGACAAGCTGTTACATATTCGGTTAGATTAGTTTCAATCGCTGCGTCTCCAGTTTTTCATGCGGCTTCAAGATTTGTGACAGAACGGGGTTACCTGAGGTTTGACTGAAATGCTTAATCGTGTTTAAATTGGCTGAAATCCACCAGATTCTGATCCACAGCTATTTAAATCTATGTAAGACATGCACAATTTAAAGGCATGCCAAGCGCGAATGGACAAAAATGCATCCAATCAGGTCACTGAAAAATGATTTAGGGGCCATGCAATGATAATAGCTTACATACATGATTAAAACGCACATGCATTTTCCCACATACACATTCAGTAAATGTCATACACATGACATTTACTGCTTTACAATTTTTAATTTCCTGTGCTTGTGTTTTTCTGGGTAAAAAAACTAATTCCCAGTTTTTCATAATTCCCAGTTGCACAATAGTTCCTAAAAAAAGGAACCATTTTTTGAATGGAAACATGCAGAACAGAGGAGAGAAGTAGGAAGGATCTCACAACCGCAGATTCCTGGCAGCTGCCATTTCTGCATGTTAATCCACAAATCCCCAGTAATCAGGATAAGAGGGGGGCATGCTGCCTGTCTTACCAAAGCACCTGTGTAAAGATTTGGAAGGATTCCTCAGCGATCGGAGGCCTAATGTCCGAGCGGGCTCCGAGGGCTGGGAGGAGGGGACAGGCAGTGACACCACTCTGTCCTACGAGATCAGACAGTCTACAGTAAGAATCCACAGCAAAAGGAGCTCCCGGACACGACAGGAGCGATGATCTGACCACCAAGAGAGAAGTGGAGCAAATGAAAGCAGCTTCTGTGCGCTCTGAACGGTGAGATAAAATGGATATGTTTATTGATTTGGTGCATTTTGCAAAGTTGGGAAAGCCGCATAGGCTAACTGCTTCTAGACATAAAAGTAATGCAGTAGAGAAGAAAATACATTTATACTGAAAGACGTTGCCAGTACAAATTCATGCTAGTGCTTTTGCTCTAGATGGTGGTGTGGTATATTACTCTTAATTAGCTGGTTAATATAACCAACAAGAGTTAAAGGTTTGTTACTGTGTATACTATGTACAAATGAAAAGAAAAAGATATATACTTATATATACTTAAAAAGACGTACTTTATACTTACAGACTTTATACTTTACAGACGTACTTTATACTATGTATATGTATACTACGTACTTTATAGTTTATACTATATATACTTAGACATTTTATGCCATTTTATGTCTTTTAAATTTAAATGTACTTTACCCATGTGATTAAAAAAGCGCTATATTATGTTTTGGCTGTCAATAGGACACTGTTGCTGTAACTCTGAGCTGTTGGGCTACAGAAGCCTGTAGACTTGAGATCCTGCTCTCACAACACAGACTGTTTATGTGCAACTAACTGGGAATGTTTTCCCATCCTCACTACTTCCCTCTGTCTCAGCCTCTCTCACACAGACACATACACATAGACACACACACACACACACACACAGAGCTTCTCTGTGAGTCTGCACTGGTTACACGGTGCCACCAGTAATAAGCTAAATATAGCTGGGAAAGCACCGTGAGAGCAAATGCATTTTTAAAAAATCTAATTATGTATAGTATCTTTTTTGCATGGAGAGATTTAGGCAACAAACCTGACATTGCTTAACCACAAATTCAGAACAAATTTGTATCCAAACGTGAGCAAAACCTCTTTTTTAGAGTTAGGATTAGAGTGTGGATTAAGGTTAGGTTGGTTATATTGTTTAGAAGCTGTGTATAAAAACAATAGAAGCCTATGGAACGTCCTTATTTACATGGATAAGTAAATGTGTGTGTACATTTTAAAAAGTTAGAAAAAAATACTCACTCGGCAGAAACTTCTACTTAAAGCATAAGTGTAAAAGACAATCCCTGTAGAAAAACCTGGATTTAAATGCTTTGGTCGCAGTGTTAGTTGATATGATGATGATAGTTCCTCACTTCCTGGCTCACTTCGCATGG
The DNA here is from genome assembly GCA_036877625.1 of Ambastaia sidthimunki. Classification (NCBI taxonomy): domain Eukaryota; kingdom Metazoa; phylum Chordata; class Actinopteri; order Cypriniformes; family Botiidae; genus Ambastaia; species Ambastaia sidthimunki. The sequence goes on from JAZGTK010016836.1 coordinate 10,200, forward strand.
GGATCAATTTTCTGGTTACCAGTTTCACCACCACAAATAAAAGAGGTTTATCATTAGTGCACAATATCTCAAGTATTGCAATTGTCAATCCAGGGCAAATAAATAAAACATCCATTAGCTCTGGAAAGCCCACAAGATCTCACTTTGGATGTGGAAGAGGGCACGACCTTCCAGCTGGAAAATGGCTTAATTTTTTGTGTTTACTTGATATTTGCCAGCTGTAGGTAGACATGAGATTCGGTCTCTTAAAGGAACAGTTAACTCAAAGATTCAAACCGTCATCATTTTCTCTCCAGAGCCTCAAGTTGAACTATCTTCTCTTATGTAAATACAACATGTTTAACTTCTGTTGTTTAAAGATATTTAGGGGTTACAAAAATGTAGTTTGATATTCCCAAGGGGAAATTTTTCTAGCTATTTATGATTCTGATTAGTCAAGAGTTTGCCTGTGCTGACACATAAGCAGACAGGCGACACACAAGCGTGACTAAGAGGTTTTACACTCCTGTTTTATCTACTCCAGTTATTCAGCACCACACACTCTGTTCAAACCATTTACAGAACTTTCCCAGTGCTCATATTATTCTCATTATTGCTAACAACAGTAGAAAAAATGGTGCCTTTTGAATTGGATACTCCTCATTTTGCAATATTTTGTTTCATTTGGAACTCAGCGTTTGACTTTGGCATGTAGTTTAGCGTCTTGTCGACTAGCCTTGTTATGAACATTCAACACTATCAGATGTTTTCAGAAAGCCTGAACAAAAGTTCACAAGTTCCACCTCGTATTCTTTCATAAAGTTAATTGCTTAAAACTGCGTTTTGCAAAAGTCAATGCAAAAAAAACGTTTACCTCAGAGTCATTATCAGCTTTTTCAGGTCCAACACTAGAATATATACATGAATAAAAAAATTTTTTTTGAGAATTTGAGAAGCAAAATTAATGTAGGAACTTTTTTTAATTAGATGAAACGCTTTCCTACTGGAAAGGAAAGTTTCTTCTTTCCTACTATAGCACTACATAGAAATGATTATATAGAGGATATTGAAGGTAAATAATGAGCAAATGTTCACATGTTTTGTTAGATGTAGTCTGGCTTTGTGTTGATCTATACTGTGTTTCTCTATTCCGTGTTTCTCTATACCGTGTTTCTCTATACCGTGTTTCTCTATACCGTGTTTCTCTATACTGTTGCACCACAGGATCCAAAGCAGAGAGGATGCAGATGATGTCGAGGTGTCTGCTGAGCGTGTGAGTTCTGGCTCGTGCTGGCCAGATGGCTGACGCTAAAGTCACGGTGCAGGATGATCCAAACCTGGGCTCTGGTCCAGATGAGGATGTCTCTGAGCTGTCAGTTTCTGAAAAAGATTCTGATTCCGGGAGTGTGCTGTCCGATGACTCCGTGCTCCCTGACTACGAGCGGGAAGAGGCCAGCGGAGGTCCTGCCAATGCCTTGTACCAAGCCTGTGCCAGGAACGATGCGGCAGCCCTCTGCGGAGTTCTGGAAAGAGGCGTTACAAGAGATGAAGTCATGGATCTAAACAAAAATGGCAGGGTAAATAGTCCCGGTTTCATAGTGGTGATTAAATATTGTCATTTGAAACTGAAATGGTTCATTAACTTTATGCACTCTTGAACTCTGTTTCCTGATAGACCTGTCTGATGTTGGCAGTCTCTAAAGGGTTTGTGGATATTGTGTACGGACTGAACCAGTGTCCGTTTCTGGATATAAATCACCAGGATAATGATGGCAACACCGCGCTCATGATCGCTGCACAAGCCGGTAAGCGTTTCATTAACACATTATCCTGCTGCTAACAACAGCATTGATGGGTACTAGACTGGTCTACCAGTAAGACCACCAGTCAACCAGAACTAAACTACATAAACCTGCCTGGATAAGCATGACAATTCATACTGGACCTATGATCACCTTATAGCAATAATGATTTATAACTTTATAACTATAGCTGTGGGGTCCGATATCCTGGGAAATATCACTTTATTTGACTTTAATATATGAAATGAAAAGTATGTAAAAAAAATTGTATTCTACGTTTCAAACTGAGATGGTGATAAAGAATTGAAAGTTAAGGATTGCAGCTTTAAACAGAACAAATATGAGGCACTGAAGAGATTCAATATTATTTCTCATTACACCAAATACAGGTTTTGTCATCATTCTTACCTACATCCTGAATTTCTTCTCTGGAGTGGACATGGAGCTCAAGGACAACCGAGGCTTCACTGCCCTTCTCAAGGCTGCCATGCAGGGCAGCGATGACTGCGTAGCCTCACTGCTCATGGCTGGTATGTTATTTTTGGTCCATAATAGTTAGTTAGTTT
>JAZGTK010016838.1:0-12544 GCA_036877625.1 Ambastaia sidthimunki
TTTATGCATCTATATACATGTTTTGTTTATTATTTATAAAAATTGTATATTATATTTTTTAGCAAATTAAATAAGAGAAAACAGTTAAAAGGCATTTAAAACTAATACTCTTATGTCATTGTTGTGTCATAATTGACACTTTATGCACATCAGTCTGTTTATAGAAAGCTGTGAAAATTACCATATCAGAGGAAAATTCTCTCTCTCTCTTTCTCTCTCTCTCTCTCTCTCTCTCTCTCTCTCTCTCTATCTATCTATCTATCTCTCTATCTCTGTCAGGTCTTGTGGGGTGAAGAGCGTGTTTTAAAGGGAACAACAACAAAACAGTCCTTTGTGGATCTCGGCTGTGGAAACGGCCTGCTGGTTCACATATTAAACACTGAAGGGGTAGGTTAACTAATACATCTGCTGTCGTGTTGAATTACTGCACTGTGAACCATGTGTCAAGCAGCCCCTCACTGCTGAGCTCCTTTCATTGGTTAATATTCATCCCTGTTAAAATCAATGATACAGCAGAGACCACGTAAATAAAAGCAGAATGAGAAGCTGTCTCTGTTCTCTAGCTTTTAATTATACAAGAGATTAGAAATTTGAATCCTTCCTTTTCTGAGGCGGAAATGGAATTCTATACACTTTGCTGTCCAGGATGTACTTAGTGTTCTGTTTTCATTAAACTGTCCGAGGCTTAAGTTAGTCATGCGCTCCTGGGTTTCAGCATCCTGGAAAAGGAATTGACATTCGCAGGAGGAAGATCTGGGACATGTATGGGCCTGATACACATCTGGAGGTAAGAAATGATTGAGGAACAATGTCAGAAATCTTGTTGAAAGTGAAAGTAGTGGTGATTGTTATGGCAAGCAACATCAATGGTATTGCTGAAACATAGGCTGCGTCCACAATCTCTAAAATGCTGCCTAAGGAGTACACATTCCAAGATAGGAAGACATCAAGGCACGTCAGAATCTGATGTTTGCTCCTGTCTCCAGAGATACCTTCATCTGATCGATTTTTGTAGGCAGCTTAGATGTACACAATTCCACAATTCTGTGCATGTATGTCCACAGGGAAGTAAAAATTTAGTAAAGTAGTTGGATTACAGTTTTTGTATAAAGGTGTAAATTTGTAAAAATTACTTTTACGTTTTTTTATCGCCAATGTGCCCTCTGTTTATATTTGAAATATAATTTTGTTACACTGGCTATGACTGTTACTTTGTGTTAATATGTAACACTGCAAAGTCAGGAAAAAACTCCCCTAGCCCTATATTGAAAGAAGCATCTGAAACATATCTAGGAATTAAATTCTCATAGATACCATACACACTTGTGACTTGTTGGTGTTACTATGGCGTTACTTACTGGTTATCTTAGCAACACCCTAGAAGTCACCCAGAACTCACTAGCAACCCACAGAAATACCATAGCAACTGCCTAACAATGTGGTAACGGGCTGTTTTTTATTTGAAAATGTAGTTAAATAGAAAAAATTTTTGTAACACAAATTAAAAATTGGTGTCTGACTCGTGTCTCAAAGAAATCGCCAAACCTCTCCATCCAATTCTGTTGTCAGACAAGCCTTGCTTTTTCTTACCCTGCTAGAACAAGGCTCAGAACATTCCCAGAGCTCTATTATTTATAGCGTCCTGCCGTGAAAGAGATGCCGAGATGCTTCAGTGGCAGGTCTGGTGGGAGTCTCTGTGAATTTAGGAGGTGCATTTGTGGACCAGTGAAATCCCTGTAGCATTTCAACATCGGTGGAACACATGGTGTACCCATCCGAACAGATGCAGTGCAATCTGGGATCTCACGAGTGGGCTGCCTGCCGGGGAAAATGGGGGGTCAGGGCTCGTGTGGTAGCTCGCGTTGTTCTCGTCATGTTGCATGAGGGTTCATTTTGGAACATGAGCTGATTTTAAAGCTGCAGTCCGTACTTTTTTAGGATTAAAAATGAACAAAAATCAGTAATTAAACAATTACATGACAGATCAATGTTCAACACGATCTCCTTGCCTTAACCTTACTGTTAACTATAAGCTTATTATAATGATTTATAATTTGAGCTATCGGGTCCAATTTCTCAGGAAATTCATTTGACTTCAACATGCGTAATGAAAAGCACTTAAAGTAACCTGCAATTTTATGTTTCAAACAGAGATGGCGGTAGAGAGCTGGAAGTTACGGATTGCAGCTTTAATTTGTCATCAAGAAAATATAATAATTCTTCGCAAGTATTTTGTATTGACTTTGTATGCACCAATAATCTTGCCGTATGTCCGGCCATTTAGTGTGGGCCTCAGTCATCGATCAGACGCATAGCATTAAATTATACTATCAAAATTCAGTTTATCCACTTGCTGCATGATTTATAAAAGTCGGAACTTATAAATGGAACCCCAGGTTGATTTTCGTAGACGATGCATTTCGTACTTCTGCACGAGTGCCTCCCAATGTCATTACACTCTCAGCCAATGATAATGAAATGCAGCGGGTGCTCCCATCTATTTCAGGAAAATGCCATCACACCCAGCGACGGCTTCCTCTTCCCCACCACAGACTGGCTGATTGGAAACCACTCAGATGAGCTTACACCCTGGATCCCTGTTATAGCAGCTAGGCAAGTCATCTGCACAGTACAGTTAGCACCAGCCTTGAGGAGACACCTGCTCTCCAGTAGCTTCATTTGAAGTGATCGGAAACTTCACTGTGTTTCCCGGGATGAGTGTTGCTATCGAGGTCATTAAATGAATGTGACCCTGTCTGGGTAATTCAGGGTAAAGTTTCATAATCTAATTGTGAGATTTGGAGCATTAAAGTTTTATTTCAGTCATTAATTTCACTATGATTTCTCTGTCACAGCTAATCACAAAAAATTAGTTTAGCTGGGTTTTCACAGACAGGGTCACAAATTATGATAATAAATACATTTAAAGCTGCTGTAACTTTTCCTCTCTCTCGCCATCTCCGTTTAAAACAAAAAATTGCTGTAACTTTACGTTCTTTCTTTACGTATATAAAAGTCAAATTAAGCCAAACTGACATATACTGGAAAATTGGACCTGACAGCTCAAATTGTAAATCATCATAAAGTTACTGTAGGTAAGAAGATTGTGTTGAACTCTGATCTGTCATGTAATTTGTCATCTAATTGTTGTTTACTTTTGTCCAAAAAGTGATGGATTGCAGCTTTAATAGGTTAATACAAAATAGATTATTACATTTGGACAAATAAATATAAAAGATAAAAGATCTACATTTCCCCAAGTATTCTTGTAAATTAAATAAATAATATTTCATGGTAAAAAGTGGTTGTGCACTTTTTCAGTTGTTGTGTTTTGTACAAAACTGAGACCGGCCAGCCGTTTGCTAAGTAATGTTGTGTTGTATAGTCCCGCTAATGTTTTCAGCGTGACAGTAACCACACACAGATAAATGATGTTCTCTGCCTAATGCAAGCCAAAGTGCTTTTTATCATTTATCCACATGGGCTTTAGACGCTGGTGTTCAATGGATTCAACCGCAGTCATATTCTAAGAATAGTCCGTGCAGGTTTTGACTCTGCATTAGTTGAGAAGTAAACACTCAGTTTTGGGTTCTGCCTCAAACACTAGGTGGAGATGGTAAGCTTGACCAGGCCAGTCATATTTTGTCCCTGTATAACGTGGTCTTGGTGAACTTAAACAAACCCAGATGTTCTGGATCRGTCCTACCACCTCTGGTTTTCTTGTTCATGTTATTAATATTACATTTTTAAGAAGTTAAACTTAAAGAAAGTTGTGAAGCCTCAGGCCACTGTTTATTTATTTTTTGGGCCTGATAATGCATATTCATTTATATCTAGGAAACCACATCTTGTATGGTTTTACTGCCTCGTTGTTAAAGCGAAAGTCATTAGTGTTTCAAGCAGGAAATAACATCTGGACAGAATCACAACTCACAATGAACTGTTATACAAGTGATTACATAGAGAAGTTCTAAGAATACAGAGTGACATATAACCCCGAGACAAACCTGTTATTCAATATGTTTGTTATGAAAGCAGTTATCTGTGTTCATCTGAAAACTAGCATTACTACACAAAGTGTCCAGTTCACTGGTTGGTTACCTTTTGTCTTTGGGCATTGTGTAGTGGAAGTATAGGATGTATGTAGTAGATGTGTATTTTTCCAAAGTATTTAAAGTTAACAGTCATGGAAAACCTGGCATTATCAGAGAATTTTAAAATGGTGTTTGGTCATGGAAATGAATGAATTATTAAAAGTTGATCAGAAATATAAATTTAAAGTTATATTCTGCTCTTATAAGCTACATATTGCTGTTAGGTGAGGTAAAATTTTATCGTTTTGTTGTGGGACTTGTAAGTGCAACGTTATTGGTCGAATCAGTTCGGAATGGAATGAATCATTCATAAGCCAATCGGTCTGAATTTAAATGATTTGTAAAAAAATAAAATAAATAATCACCAGCCAATGGAAAGGTCATGAAAAGTCACAGAAATGCATTGATCAGAAAGTATGGGAGCCCTGAATGTTAATATGGCATCTGTCCTATGTGTTTAGGTCATCCTACCGGTGTCGCTTCTTTGTGCTTCCCTGCTGCTTCTTTGACTTCTGTGGAAAATACCAGCGCAGACAGTGTAAGAAGTCTCAGTATAAGGAATACATTGACTTCATTACTGATGTCAGCGTAGTGTGTGGCTTCAACACAGAAGAAGATTGCTTGAGAATCCCATCCACCAAACGGGTAGGTTAAACCTACAGTAACATCAGCTTTAGACTGGACTGCTTGAACGCAGGCTGCTTTGAGCTCATTTTTATTCTCCCTGTAGCGGCTCAACTAAAATAATTACCTGTCATAACACTAGCAAAAGCCCACACATAATCTCGTGGAAACATCTTCCCCTCTGCATTAAAGGGATAGTTCACCCAAAAATGAGCATTTTTTTCCATCATTTACTCAGCTTCATGTCATTCCAAACCTGTATGAAGTTTTTTTGCTAACACAAAAGAAGATATTTATGTTTTATTTAAAAACAAATGTATTTGTTTTTGTAAAAACAAATACAAAAACAATTGTATTTTATGTATGTTGATAACCAAACAAGAGTGGCACCTATTGACTTTCTCTGCTTGGACACAAAACCACTTAGACATTTCTCAAAATATCTTCTTTTGTGTAATATACTCTTGGTATTAAGGGACTATTATTTATTTTATTTTTATACATTTTTATTTTATTATTTATATATTTGGGCAAAAGGTGGCTATTTTAGGAAGCTGAAATGTAAGATAAAATACTTGTTTTATCTGTTTAGATTTTTTTTCATTACATCATTCCCAGACTTTGTTTATACTTTATAATTTTTTGCTATAAGGCCACTCTAAAATGTGGAAGAAGAACGAGTAGGGATGTGCCAATTTTTGACTAGTACTGCTTTTAAAAAACTTCCACTTTTCACTCGGAGCTGCAGAATCATTGTGAAGTGAGGGTGTGAACGTCTCTGTTTCACAGGAACTCAATTTTCACCTTCCGCAGCAGAAAACGCTGGAGTGCCCTCCAAAAACAGCTCTGAACACACGGTCAGCACAGTAAAAACTCCAGCGGAGGCTCCAAGGTCACAAATTAACGCAAGAAGCTCGGTCAAAACAAGCTGTGCTCCTCATGAGCCTTATTCTGTTATGTCACAATCTTTCACAGGTGAGCATAATTGGCAAAAGTAGGAGGTACGCCGAGACTGAAGAGACTTTGGCAGAGGAACGGAGAAACGATTACATCAGGGAGCGCCAGGCCTTATTCTCAAGCTCAGGGGTCGGCCGTGATGGACCTGATCGGCTTGAGAACGGACAGGGAATCTCAACACCAGGAAGCGACTGGGTAAATGGCTTCCAACCGAGAGAGAAGACGGAGATCGTGAGGAACTGTGCGGCTCTGCCTAGGGATTTCGTAGACGCCGTGGTTCTGAAGGTGGCAAAGTTCTTGCTGAGCCTGACCGAGAAGACGACAGAGAGCGGCGAGTGCAGTGACGTGTGGAACGCAGGAGGTAAGAATAGTTCTACATCTGTTTCCACTGGGAGGGGTCATGTGACATGCCTGTCTGCTGAAAAACAAGCGAAAAATCACATACCAGCCTAGATTGTGTGCAACCTGTTATATCATACAGTCCTGTTACAATCGTCATAGCTTGTTACAGAATACGATTTTTTCCTTTATGAAAATGGTGTTCAAACACACAGACTCAAACATTGGAACAATAAACAGAGGTAAAATTGAATTGAAGATATTGGTGATAAGTTTGGCTCCATGTATCAAACGGCTCTGTGTAATTTCTTATTACTTTTTTACCTAACACACAACATGTTACATAACTCGTAACATCTGCCTCATGCTGGAAGAAAACAGACAGATTGGTTTGAGAATTGAAATGTTATTTGAATGGACTGAATGAAAGTTAATTCAAAATTGTGTAGTTAAAGTAAATATTATACAGTAGAGTGTTTGGCTGAAAATTCTTAATGCAAATTCCACTGGAATTCTCATAAACTTAATGGTTTAATTTAAACTAACTAGTTGTGGGCAGCACATCATTATTTAGCCTGAATGACATCTGCTGATCTGTCTTCAAACTATTTCAGTCCTGTGTTTGTGTGGTCCACACAGCTTAACAGGCTCATGCACACACTCCACATCCCAATTCAAATACAGCCCTTACAAAGAATTACATACAATAATATTTAATTCACTATTGGGAGAAAAAGACAGAGAATTAACTAGACAAAGAGAGAGACACGATTGCCCTCGGGGCAGATCCTGGATGTAGTTGTCTGTTTGAATTATGCTCCCTCACTTTTCATGTTTTATGCATGAGATATATCAGTGTTAGAGGTATTTTGAGAAGGTATTTTAAATGATATGCTTTTAAAGGACCGGTAAGGGTGAACTTAAGTGCATTGGTGTGGCATCACTGAGAGACCTTCGATATATTATCTTATGTAAGAAAACTGTTTTTTGCAATATTGCAATAGAAATGTTTTAATATGACCAGTCATGAATCAAACATGTAAGCAAAAGAAAAGATATTCATTAAATCAATTTAGCTACTTAAATGCTAAAATGTATTTTAATTAGTGCCAAATGTTTGTTTAATTAGGCGACAGTGAGCGTGTTTACAACAAAGCAAAGCATTGACAACTATCAAAATCAGCTTGTTATAAAAGCCAAACAAAGCAAGACAGCCGGGTTTATGTGAGCTTTTCAAATCTCAGTTCTCGCCGGTTTTAGCATCAAAACATAAACAGACATCCGTGTGTTGAATAATTCATTAGTGCACCGGTGAAGGTGTTTACATGTACAGCGAAATCTGGTTTTGCATAAACCATTTATGACCTTTTCCAGATAAAAGACCACAGTTTAAGGTTGCGTAACCTTGCATGCACATGTTGTTGAGTTATTAAGCATAAGATTATGTGTGTAAACAGTTCAGTGATGTCACATTACAGTAACACTAAGACATTATCAAGGCAGACAAATGTAGTTGTATGTATGTATGTATGTATGTATGTGGGGCTGATCAACTGAGTCATTTTAATTGACTTGCTATGGCTATTGCTTGGATCTTCTCAGCCATTAATTCACATTTGCCTTTTCTTCTCTAAAGGGCAACACAAATTGCACTATTATAGCTGTACCAGATATTATATTAGGATCTCGGATGCAAAGATGTCTGGCGTCTGTGATTCTAAGCCAGTGTCTCACATTAACACCTGCATATATAAATCTTTAAGTAATTATTACATTTTTGCTGGTGGTAATAAAAAGCTGCTGATGTCATAGTAGGAACTGATGATTTGTCTGGTTCTCTCAACAGTAGCAAAGTTCATGTTCTCCAACTCCTATAGATGGAACAGCTGTGTGAACCTCTCGAGATCATTTATAAATGGTTCCTGCTCAAGAAGAGATGATTGTGTTGAGAGAAAATAGGTGTTGCAAGTGCAAAAGGTTCTTTAAAGCAGTGCCACAGAAGAACCATTTTTGGGTCTCCCAAAGTAGCATTTAGTCAAAGGTTCCTAAAAGAACCATTTCTTTTTTACCTTTTATACTCTAAAGAACCTTTTGTGAAACAGAAAGCTTCTATGAATGTGAAAGGTCCAGCCAAAGTGGTTCTTCTGTGCCATCATGAGGAAGTGAGAGTGAAGGTTAGGAGAACGCTACACCTCTTATAAAGAGAGCTTCAGCACACCCAAACTGACATTCACTGGTTCCAATCACGAACCCACGGGTCAAGGCATCAGAGATTGGGTTCACCAAACACTGGCAGGGGAAAAGGTTTCAGCCGCACATCAGGTCTCGCAGCCTATGGGTCTGCTCCTGGTTGCTATGGCAACAGGTTTACGGTCTAAAGGTTCCAGCCAGCCTCGTTTAAAATGTGTTCCGTGAGTACTAGGAGGGATTTGGGAAGCTATTTATAAGTGTGCATGAAAAGGATGCTCATTTGATCCCATATAGAAACACATTCTAAAGGCCTCTTACGAGAAGCTGAACTTATTTGAAGTGTAAATTCACCTCAGGCTGACGTATGTATAGTTTCCAGCAGGGGCTACCTGGGTGGTGTATGATGGAAAATAAGGTGTTTTATTACTGAGATTATAGGTTCATAGAGTGCCAGGTTTAGCTCAGGTTCCTCAGGAAATGCTGTACGCCATGTTTGAGTGTAGATTGCTTTGGGAATTTGCCTCAGGAAAAGATCTGTTTGCTAGTGTGTTGTTGAGTTTTGGTGTATTGGTAGCTAGTGGTGGCTAATATTCCCAGTGGCGTGTTATCAGACCGTAGTTTAGCAGGCTGTTCTGATTAACAAAAGTATTTTTAACAATAATTTCAATCTTTTTTTGCTAAGTGAAAAACACAGACCTACATTTTAAGTCCAGGATCTCTCCGCCAATAATTCCTTTCTCAGACTTCTCGCTTTGTATCCTGATGGGTTGTTTGGCGAGTGCTGTGCATTACCTCAGATGTTTGAAACGGCTGCTCTTAGCTGAGTCACAAAGCTAAAAGCAATCGACAAAGGCCAGTGAGAAAGTCTGCAAATGACTGCAAGTCAGTGATCACAGCAACTTTAGACGGTATTTTAATAAAGCCACTTTGACTGACTGTCAAGAATGTCAAATTAAAGCTTTAATATTCAACAGTGTTCGTGAAAGAACAGAGTGTGGAGAATAATCGGTGATATGATGGAAATAACAGAAGACTGTGATCCACTTTAAAAAATAATAATTGTCTGCTCATTCTGTCTGTCTTCTCACTATTACTGCCATTTTATTATAGAGAGACTGCTTTTATGTTGATGTTTTTATTTTGATTAGTTTAAGCAGATTTTGTGTTACAACGGCTAGTTTCTGACCAAGACACGAATAAGCATTTTTAGCGTTTTTGAGACTTGAACAATATTGTATGTATTATGTTTAATATGGTTTTAAACTTTAGTGTATGGTACAACGGTAGAAAATGAAATTAATTAACACCAGAATTAATTTGTTGCTCATCATTAATTTAAATGTTTGGATCTACTTCCAGTATTGGCCACAGTATTGTAATAGGTTTGTGGAATAAATGACGATAGTGTTTTGATACCCTTGGTAGAAAATGAACAAGAAAATTACTTCAAAAGTAAATTACCACTTTATTTCTAAAAAATATCATTATTGTGATCACCGTCTTCTGTAATACCAGCTCACCTCGGTGTCTCTTACTGCTCTTGTTCCTCAGGAAGTTTGTTAATTAGTGAAGTAGCTGATCTTCTGGACCACGTCACTCTACAGACACTGAAGAAAGAGTGTGGTGGTCTCCAGACCCTGCTGAAAAACAACCACCAGGTGTTCAGAGGTATTCAGATCTTTTCCAGCACTTTGTTCCTCAGCTATGATTGATGCTTGACAGATGTTTCTGTTCCATAGTTTTCCAGCATGTTAAAGCATTCCTGCAGGCATTCATGCTGTTAAAGGTGTGAATCCTTAAATATAGGACCTTTCTGCTCAGATAAATGAAAAAATGAAGGGCACTCTTAATAGTAGCAATATACATCATCCTCACAATGTCAAATAAAATGTCAGTGCTTTGAAACATATTTGAAAAAATAGTGGAAGGTTTGGAAGTGTGATTATGTCTGGAAAAGGATGAAACAGGAATTCAGACTCCTCAGCTTTGAAGACAATGAAAATGTCACTGGTCAGAATTACGGGACAGCTGAAAACCACACAAAATATTACCCTACACAGGAATGCTTGTGAGGTGCCAGTCTAATTTCATTCTCATTTCAAGTCTGACAGGTACATTTTTCTCCCCGCATCTGTTTTTTTTTCACAGTGGAGGGTGGAAGGGTGTTTATCCGGAACTGGAGAACTCAGACAGGCGCACAGGGTTCTAAAGTGAACACCAAACGCAAACCCCCGCCCTCAGGTGCCCTGAAGACTCGACTCTGCTGGTTCCACACCCACCATCCACACGGTTGCCCTCTAGCCCGTGAGAACTGTGCTTTTGCTCATGGAGAGACCGAGCTGAGACCCTCCACAAAACCTCAGAAGATGATTCGGAACTGATCAAGACTTTATCTGTCAAGGTTGCTTTGCAATAACATAATTCAATAACATAATAGATTTTATTTTATAAATACTTTTGCTCTCCATTAATTATTCATGATGGAACATTTTTTTCAACCTCAGGTCTTGTTCTTGTGTAAATTGAATTGTTGGTAAAGCTGTATCTCTGTTTTATGAGAAACATGTAAAATGTTTATCAGACTTTATTGTCAAATAAATCTAAAACTGTAATGAGATGCATCGACTTTTGGCAGGAGATCCCCCCACTGGTGCATGAAAAGGCTGGTGCCAGGAGAGGCCATGTGCAGTGTAAATGTTAGGGCCATGAATAATTTGGAGGGCCGTGTGGGGGGTTGGCCCATGTGTGGGTCACTGGCCCTCTGCTAAAATGTCATCGGACAGGATGTTCCTCTTAGACCCGTGGGGTCAATCGAGGTCAGGGTCTCCCAGTCTACATCATGGATGCATATAAATACATGAGTGATTCAAACAGAGCAAACGTTTTAAAATGAAGCCTGGAGAATTGGCACATTCATAAGTAAGATAAGTCACAGCAATTTATTGGGCTGAATATTAAAACGCTGATAACAATTTGCAGATTTTGGGGTAGGTCATGGACTGATATTTAATAAAACTGAAACACAAATGATCATTTAAAGACACTTTCCAGCAGGGTTGGAAATCTCACTTTTACTGCTCGTTATATTATAGAGAGACTGTTTTTATCTTGATGTTTTTATTCTGATTAGTTTAAGTAGATTTTATTTTACAACAGCTAGCTTCTGGCAAGCCTTCTAGCATTTTTGAGACGTACACTCACAATATTGAAAGTATTATATTAATAAAGTTATAAACTTTAAATGGTTAAATATCAGTCTGATCTTTCCCAAAATCTGCAAATCGCTATTTTAATATTAATAGCATTTTAATATTCAGCCCAATAAAACTGAATTAATTTTAAAAAGTTACAAAGGCACTTTCAATGAATTCTTTGAGATTTTTTAAGTATTTTGCATTATTAGTAAAAGCAAATGTTCTTTAGTGTAAAATTTAATAGCTGATTGATTTGAGTATGTTTAGGAATCTGATTTGGGTTCCAAATGGTTTTTGTTAACATGAGATTAATCTGAGCAAAATTAATGTTGGTAACCACAAATTAGCCATGGTTTTGCCTCAGAAACCATAATGTAAGCATAGCTTTTGTATTAAAACTGTGATTATCAAATGATAATCAATAAACCAAAACCCATGGTTACCACACGTGTACTATTTAATAAACTACTTTTACTAGTGTAAGTCATAGTTAATGTTTAACTATGGGTTTAAAAGTAGGATTTCTTAATGATTAACGTGTTATAGAACTAGCCGTGTACGTTTTCATTTTCACATGAGGGCATTTGTACTGAAACACCGCTCACAGAATGTCCTATTTATGTCAAGGCATGAAAAATGCTTGTTTTGCTGTAGTGTGTTTTCCATGTTAATTAATATACTGAGCTTGTGTAGTTGCTCGTCTTTCCAATCCATGTAAATATGTTCATGTATCTTTAAACATTAGAGGCTACACGGATGAAACTGCCAGCACGTGCAGATCGAGGAAAATAAAATTCGGCCTGTTTATTTTACCTGCATTTTTGTGAGGTTGTTATATTCAAAAGGTTATCCTGGAGAAGCAGACAGATTAGCTGTGGTCTGAGGAGTCTTCAGCAGAAGCTGTGAAAGCTAATGAAGATGCATGGCTTCATTGATTACTAGAAGGTTTGAACTAGACCACCTTGTGTTCCTTTAATGTGGAGCCAATGTGTTAGATGTCGGGTATAACCAGGATGTGTTATACAGAGTCTAATGAGGAAACTTGTGTAAGGTCACTTCCAAGTCTCTATAGGGACCCAGCTAACAATTTTAGGTTTGCAGGAATGTTTTCGTAACATTTCCATTAAGTTACAAAAATGTTATTTA
>JAZGTK010016839.1:0-12544 GCA_036877625.1 Ambastaia sidthimunki
TTCAATTCGCCTTCCTGTTCAGATATACATGACTGTAGACATGTCTGTACCTGACTCATTTCTGAATGACAGTCATTCCTGACTACTACCATGTTGACATCAGCAATACATTTGGAAATTTCATTCGAAATTCACTCTGGCCAAACAGTGGTAATTACTCCGGTAATTACTTCCAGAGTGGGTAAAACAAAGAAAATCACTTCAGAAGTTCTGTGATAACTTATGTGTATATGGTGTAACAACTTCAATGTAGGGGGAACTGATTCTCATTTACGGACTATTTCAATCATGACTCTGTTAATACATCTGAATTCCAGTGGTGAGAAACTGCCCACAGATGTTCTGAATTTTAAAGGTCACTACCAGTGAGCAAAGAGACACAATGAATGGTTTCTGAAGAACATTGGAACTGAGATCACAGGCCTGTTCAAACGCAATTGTGCACAGTGTAGACAGAAGGGCTTCTAGACACCTCAAAAATGACATTTGACCCAACAAATATAGGAAAGTCCCTGAGGTACAAGATCATTTAAGACACCAAGTCAGTAATTTAGTAAATAAGATAATGGCTTCACTTCAAAAGCTTTCCAACATTTTTGTAATGTTGTAAGAACATATTTATGAATCAACATTGTTTCACTATATAAATTTAACACACATTAAAACATGCACAAATCTTCTGATCTAGGGATATCACACCTGCACTGTCAGTATTTAAACTTGAATTTAAATTCTCTCATTCAGCTGAAAATACTGCATAATACTCTATTCAATCATCGATATGTGGTGCACCTGTAACACCTGTTAAGACCCAGGTGTGGTATTTTATCCCCCTTATACAGTATCATATTACTTTTACTGAAGTGCACTCATGGTTTCCATTGCACCAATGCAGTGTACTGACTAGCTATTAGTCTCAATGCTGCAGACTTGTATTTTCAACTCATCATTCTAAGTCCAGTAATCCCTCTGAAAGAGCGTCTATGGCTTTGGAGGCAGCTGAGGAGGAGCTCCCTGGTCCAGAGTCCATAAACATGTGAGGGATCTCACTTCCAAAGTAAATCTTATTATTAGCTGCTATCGCCTTAAACTTCATCAGCTGGAGATATTCAGGGGTGAGCTTGAGCTGTGAAGACGAGACGAGAGCTGAAAACGTAGCATTTACAGAACAGTAAGTACAGGGAGAACTTAATAAAAAGACACATTACCTTATTGGCCTCAGCTGCTCTCTGTTCAGTGTAGAACTCGGCGTCAGCTTTTGCTTTCTGCCTGGCAAGGTAAGCGCCGTCTAGAACCAGAGAGACAGATGGGGATTGAAAGAGACATATGAGAGAGCAAAATGAACGCCACAAAAAGAGCAACATTAATCTGCTTTATTTCTGCCTTGTAGGGTTTCTCCAGAACATCTCATTCAGAGGTTGGAGATAAATTATTGTCATTGCTATTGTAAGTTCATTTTCACTATAAATTAATTACAATCATTGCATTTCACACTCATAGAATATTCTCCTCCAAGCTACAACACCTGAACAATCTGACATTCTTACGATAATCTCATTAAAATCTCAGCTATTTTTCTTCCTCTGTGTTTTTCTACAAGGCAACCCTAATATTATCTGAATTAAAATCACATGCACTGTTTAATGAACAACATTGAATTCCTGTTTAATGAACAACATTGAATTCCTGTTTAATGAACAACATTGAAACTAAAAATCTTTGTTGCACTCCTCCCAGATTTCACAGTTTTTTGTTACTACCAGCTTTTAAAGCCCAGCCAAG
This sequence comes from Ambastaia sidthimunki, assembly GCA_036877625.1. Lineage (NCBI taxonomy): Eukaryota > Metazoa > Chordata > Actinopteri > Cypriniformes > Botiidae > Ambastaia > Ambastaia sidthimunki. The sequence goes on from JAZGTK010016839.1 coordinate 1,783, forward strand.
ACCACCAATTGTGTGCAAGTACAAAGGCCTGTAACAGCGGACAGCACAAGTATAAAACCACAGTTTATACCCCAGGTCTTTTACATTTAATCCTTTATTCAACAATCCCTTATATCTATTGAGTCTTATCCACTTAAATTCATGTTTATAACCAAATACATACGTAATTATAATTGATTATATACACTATATATAATTAGCACATCCAAAAAAATTAAGCCAGTTATTTATATCTTTTGGTGTAGTGTGACAGGTGGAAATATCTATTTACATTTCCAAACGTTCCAAGACCTCCAAAGCTACTGTACTATGAGAAGTTTCTGGCACTTGTATAAAATACTGTAAAGTGAGAATGCTTTCAAAAATCATGGCATTCATATTACTATACATTTCCTTAAAAACATACCACATAATGACATCTTAAAACTAGTTTCCAAGTTTTTAACTATGTTTAGAAATTGCTTTTGCATCTGCTTTCATATTCAGTCTGACAAATTACGAAAAGAGACAACTGAGAACAGATGTTGTTTCTTGGGCTGAAACTGTTATTCAACAGCTTTAGTCCAAAATCAGCTAAGAACTGTACATCCGTAATGACTTGTTTTTTTTTGTTTTTTTTCACACAATCATATGCAGGGCCTGCTTTTAGTAACATTCTTTATAGTTGTAATGATCTTAATTGAAACCAGATCTTCTATCCTTACAAACTGGACAGGGTCTCAGGCTACACTCTCAGTGGGCTTAGATTTCGTAAGTTTTCCCGCAAATTGCCTAAAAGCCTTCTGTGTGAAATGCAAGATGGAGCTGGACTGCCATAAAATCTGATCACACTCCAGTAACTTTGCCATTGGATCGATACCTGTTTGTGAGAACTAGGGAGGAGCCAATGTTATGATGGGTGTCATAGCGATATCATAGATACTGACTGGCTGGGCAAGCTAACTACTTAATAAACAGCATTGGATTAAAATTGTAAGCAACTTTGCATTAAAGCATCTGCCAAATGCAGTCAATGATTATATTAATATGTTATATATTTTATTTGTAATGTGCCATCTCTGCAGTAAGTGATATTAATACTCTGGGATGAGTGTCAATGCAGGGACAGAATACGGGAAAGATTTGGCAGTCTGACTATAACAAAATCCCGTAATGTCAGTACAGTTCACAGAACAAGTATAAACACTATTGTATTAAATCTACCCACAGAAATCATGTCGACTCACACCAATTTTAAATATCTCGTTTTGGTTTTCTGACCACAATCAAAGCCAAATCCTTTCAAAGCTCAAACCTTTTCAGACTTCTCAGGAAAGCTAGGTTGAGTGGATTCTCATAATACGGTGGCGTCTGCCAGTCTGTTGCTTAGCATCATCTTTTTCCACAACTATTTGTGAAAAAAAAAGGACAAAACCCCCCCCCCCAAAAGATATACTGCCAAAAAACAGATGGCAAGACTTACCAACACATAGTCAGACAATGATGAATTTGTAATTGCTCAAATGAATGTTTAAATGAATAAAACATTTGCTTATTTAATTAATAAATAAAAAAATTTCACAATCTGTTGGACGCTGTCTTTGCTCTGTTTATTCTTCAGCCTCTCTAAAATGTGCTTATGTAAGCTGTAAACCCTGTATTTAAATGCATTTAAACTGTAATTTCAGTAAGGAGACATCTGTGTGCTAGTTCGGGAAATGTGCCAATCATTATAAAAATTGTATAATGAACAATGTAAGCTAACTTGATTTAAATGTTGGGATTTGTTGTGATTTTATTCTTGTTAGATTTTTTTATCTGTTGGTTTAGTATGAAAGAAACATTATTTAAATTGCAGAATCGGGTATATAATGAGGTCAGCTGTTAATTGTCTGCAGCTGTTGCAGCTTGAATGAGCTGATAAGCTTTAATTTACACATTTGTAATTGTGTTATAAGCTTTTCAGCAAAAGACACGGGGTGAAATCTGCCATGCGTTCCACCACTTCTAGTTTTCCATCAGTCTGGCGGGAAAAAAAAAGTGAAGCTCACTGCAGTCTAATATCTCATAGTCCAATGCAAACACACAAACCTACCGTCAATTTCTGAGATTTTTTTCTCTGTTTCCTTTTCCATAACTTTCTGCCCAAACTTTATTTCTGCCACCTGGGCCACCTTCTCCGCCTCTGCACACATGAGAAAGGGACAGAGTGACATGCATTCATTTTTATGTGAGCGGTAACCTCATTAGAACTCAATCTGCACGCTGATTCAAACTTATGGGGCTGAATAATAAGAAGATCATCATTGTTCACCTATAATGGCCTTTTTCCTTTCTGTCTCTGCCTCCTTCTCAACCACTTTCTGTGTCTGAGCCGCAATGAGTAACTTTGTTCTCTCGCTCTCCCTGAGAGACATGCATGAACAGGAACAGAAAAAAAAATTACCATTCCTTTTACTTGTATTCAGTTTCAACGGGCCGTGATGGGCTTTTAGACTTACATTAGTTCATAGTTCCTGCGAATGCTTTCTGGAATGTTTGGTTTGGTTACACGGACTGCCTGCTTATGAGAGAGAGATGGTGAAAGAAACAGAAAGTGGGAGAGAAAGTGAGGTTAAAGAGCGGGAGATGTTTAAAGCAAAAGAAGCCAGAACAATCTTCCCACCAAGACTTTGTTATGAAACAACTTTGATGTGCACAGTTAAACTGCTTTAAACTTTTTTCTTCTGCAACCCCAGAGGCATAATCAAACCGCAGGAGGCATGAACACACAAATTCAACAAAGCAGTAAGTGGATGTACTTACAAATACTCCTAGGGTGACTCATAGTTCATTAACTATGAAGTGGGTGACAAATTTTCTTGAAAAACACTGGAAAAGCTTGAATCAGATTATTGATGATGTCATAAATGAGTTGATGACTTGCAGATTATTGGCATGATAGAGTACTGGAGTAACAGTAATGATGGAGAGCAACGTGTTTAACGTACAAATGACACGCCCAAATTGTTAACCTGCTGATTAGAACAAGCTCCAGCTTGGACCGCTGTTTATGGGAAAGGCTGCAAACAAATATTTCTAAGGGTCTTGGAGGCACCATAGGATTTGATGAAGGAAACTGAACCTTGCCAAACCAAAGCTAAATTAAGCATGAGAAATTATGCACAAATACACAAAGAGGGTATATTCAGTGCATCAACAAACTGTACAAATCAGCAGAAGTCTTCTCAAAAGTTCTGGTAATAAGTTATGAGGGACCATTGTTATTCCTAGTGAATTGTTTAGCTTAGCTTAGCTTTTCAAGCCTGACTTGAAAATGTTAGTACAAAAGATTAAATCTTATTGATAAGAACAGAACTCTGGATCAGAATGGAATACCAGATAAATCTCTTCTGAATTGCACCTGAATAATGAGTCCAGGAGCCATGCTGGTGAGATCTTCCTGTAGGGTGAGCTTCAAATTCTCATCTATTTGATCTAAGACATTCCAGAAAAACAAGTTAATTTATCAATAACATGTGTACATGTGTGACCTATTACAACACACTCATTGTCACATCACAAATGCGCAGCAGAAAATTAAAAGCAGCTGAGAAACTATTGAGTGGGCAAATGTCGACAAATCCAACTACCACTAGAGGCCAGTAATACCCTTACTACAAACTACACTAACACAATCTGTACTGTATTAAACTCATAAAGGAACTCTGTAAACAGAATGACTGCAAAACTATTACAAGCAAGCAGAAACACATGCTGCCATTTGGTTTTATCTGTAGAAGTCAAGTTTTAGACCATATGGTTTGTCTGAGGTTTAACCAAAGTATCTTTTGAATTATATTTTGGTTAGCATTTATGATCAAAGTTATTTCAATTTATGCCTCAACAGAGCTTAACTTCTATTACAATAAACCTAGAATATTACTCAAAGGGACAAAACTTTAACACAAGGCATTCAATCGCCCAGCGCAGTTACAATCCCAGCATTAGAGAATTAAAGCCCAGCACTTACCAAACAGACCTATGTAGACCTCCTGAAGACTGTGCACACTGCAGAACTGATTCAACTCATGGTGAACCTTGTTGAAAATCAGGGCTTTGTCATAATCAGCAGTGAAATTTTTCACAATGTCATACACTGAAACAGAAGATAAACAGAGCACATTAAATAAACCACATTAACAGTCAGTGTTGTCACAACTTCACAAAGCCACTGAGTAAGTTATGCCAAAAATGACCCTAGAAGGTCCCTGGGATGATCCTGGTTGTCTCCTGTGACAACTGGCTTGTTTATAGTTCTACACTCAATGTGTATAAAAGTCAAAAACATTTTTACCTGCTGAGGAAATAAGGTAGTTCACCACCTCAATGCGATCAAAATAAATCATTACACCTCCACTGCAAGCAAAAAAAAAGACACTGGCATAAATGAATAAAGCACAGATGAAGACATGAATCTCATTCAGTGTCTCCCGATTCTCTCCAGCACATCTCTGAGAAGATCAGAACTACCAGACTGTGAATGTGTTATAAACCTTTGCTTTGCCAATAACATATTATATGATGTAGGACAGCTACATATATGATTTCATACATGCACCTGCTACGTTACGATTATTTATTGTTATATGCCTTATAAATATCTGATTCATTATTTGTAATTGTTTATAAACAGCAATAATTCAAATCCTGACATTAGAGAATAATTGATTTATTTTTAGTTTTTTATAGAACAGTGGAGGGAGGACAGATACTGAAAATAAAAACAAGCAAAGATGAGAAATTCTGTTGATGCTAATCAATTGCAAGCTAATAAGTAGTTAACAAATAAATATATATATATATAAGCCCATAAAATAACAACCATTTAATAATTAAATATTACGCCATAACAATCCATCAGTCTTTAAATTTTTGACTTGCTGGCACAATGGCCTTTAGAATATGATTTAGAATCTCACCTTGTGCCACATGGAACATTCTTTACTTCATCTGTTTGTAGAGTTGTCTTTAGTAAAACAAGAGGGAAGGAGAGAGAAAGAGAGAGAATAAAATACACAACACTGAGGTTATTACATTTAAACATGCCCTCTGTTAGTCTTTTACCTGTACAGACTTGAATGTAGTAATGAAAGGCAGCATCAGATGAAATCCAGGACCGCTGGTGCCAGTCAGCAGAGCTCCACCCCTAGAAGGGCACAATACAGTATAAGTATCAGACCTGTATCAGGTTCTGGAAGCAGATCATTGAGGACTCTTGAAGAACAGACCTGTAGTAAACACCCACATGTCCTTCATCAATTTTATGAAGCGCAGAGAACAGGGCAGCTCCTCCTATCGCGAGGATCACGGAAGCAATTGCCCCCAAAGTCATCCTGAATACAAAACAAGCATATTAACCACAAATAAGAAAATATAATACACTTGTTATCTATTGTGCATTACATAAGCTATCATTATTGTACGTTTTCTGTATTTTTTGGTATGCTATCTAAACAAACATTGCACGACAGATTGTGAAAGCATGTGGAAGTCAGTGACATTACTGCGACTTTGCTGTTAAGAGGATTGAGCGAAACCCGCACGCAACTGTCCATTTCATTTGCATGATTGTAAATCAATCGAAAACTCAGTTAATTTAGTTAACCAGACTTAGCAGAGGTTAAAGCGTTTTTTTAGAGACAATGGGTAACAGGAACTCTAAATTAAGCCACAGTTGTTCAGTAAACGCTAACAAAAGTTACAGATGGCAACCAATAGCTGTGGGCTCTCTCTTCTTGTGATACAATTGTACATTTAACTTACACTCACTACAGTTTCCTGATATATGCAAGAACATCCGTTGCAATCTAACCGATGGAAAACGTGACTAGCTAGCTTCATTAAATTGTCTATACAAACAAAATGACGCTAAACTGCAGCCACAAAACGATGACTTCTGGGATAACTGTGAACTAAATTAGACGTTACCTAAGTATGTACTGTAACTCACTCCTGATGGCCGGAAACACCTACAGCCGATGAGAAAATACAGTGACGCTTTTTGCGTCAGACGTCATCACTGTTTAACCTATCTTTCGTTGTGGCTCGAGTTTCACCAGCAGATGGCGACAATTGGATTGTTGTCGGGCAGGATTTTGGCAGGGAGAAATTAAAATGGTGATTTATTTGCTGCACGTTGTGCTGTTTTAATATGTACAAAACTCAAATTCATTTGGGTTTAATAAAATAATTAGACTTAAATTCCATGTGAGCCTCCCCCGTATATCCTTTCATTTTTGATGGACATGTGTTGGGAATAATACTTGCAAAGTAAAGTTTCAATGGTAACTGTATATGATTTATACCGAATCCAATTATATGTCCTGCATTAGTGTTGTGGTGCTGTGGTATAGAAGTCAATTTAGGGCTCTGATGTCACTCTCTGGGTAATATACTGTACATACATATACACTAATAACTGGCCTTACAGTAGCTTAATAGTTTATTTAATCTGGGAAACTAGCATGTACTGTATGTTGTCCTTGCAATTTACTTACTATATACTGTAAAAATATTTCAAGAAGGGCTAAAACAGACCTTATAAAAATTATTCTGGGATCTGTAGTTGTCATATTTCCTGATGCATGCTGGTCCAAGACACTTGGTAGGAAGGGTTGCAATTGCAGTAGACTTGTTGATCATCACAAAGCATGATTAACCTGCATCTCAAACTTACCAGAATGGCTTATAATTCACACTGAGCTGACACTGTGTCTTACTGATATAAGATTAGATCCCTTTAAAATAAAACAAGCTTATGGCATTAAAGCAATTTTCAAAGCACTGAAGATTATTGATTGATGCACACATATATAAACAGACAAAATTAAACAATGTGGCTTTATTCTTAAGGTGAACAGAACTTTACATGCTTAACATTACTTCACATTACTACCCAAACATTCATGAAACAAAAAAACTTATATTAAAAGCAAACAAATCTTGTACCCTATATATACAGACAAATTATGCTGTATGTCTTGTACTTGGGTTTTACTGTGATTTCAATGCTCAGTGAGGTGACAATGGCTGTAGCAGATGGCAAAAGATGCTTAGGTTACATCTCATTTGGCATGTTTCTTGAAGATGGCGATATATTCCTGCACATCATCAGGTGAGCCCAGCACAACAGGAACCCTCTGATGAATTGTGTCAGGTTTGATATCCAAAACGTTCATGGCTCCAGTTGTTGCCATACCTCCAGCCTGCTCCATGATGAAGGCCATAGGGTTGCACTCGTACAACAGCCTCAGCTGTACCCAGCCGACCCAAAAAAGAGCAAACAATGAGACTGTTGCCTCAAAATACACGCAGATCATTTTTAAAACATTTTAAAAACAGCTAATGAAGGTATCAATCATTCCAATGTATTACAATCTAAAAACTCTTACCAATAACTCTAATTCTGCATTTATCCTATCTAAAACTTTTCATGACAATTGTTTGCCTAAATGTTTTTTATATAACATTTTCATCATTATTTTCTCACCTTGCCCTTGGGGCTCTTGACATTAGCAGGGTACAGGAAAATACCTCCATAGACCAGCGTCCTGTGCACATCGGCAACCATAGAGCCCACATAGCGCCCTCCATAGGGTGAACTGCCATCCTGCAGGTCAAGAGAAAGAGTAATCTTAGTGGGAGAGACTAATAATGAGTAATAACAGCGAAATGGATTCCATGTAAATTGAATTCAATGAGAAGTGAACATTGTGGCTCCATTGTGCCATTCTAACATTGCTGTTTAATTGTTTGTTTGTTTGTTTGTTTGTTTAGCAGAAAAATTACACATTCCAGTCAAACATGAGTATTTTTTTTTAATAATATTATACTCTCCAGCTGTGCTATTTTATGTACTTTGTTTATCTGTCATTTTACTTCTACATGATTTTCTTTTCTGTGTCATTTTAAATGGATATGTACATACTGTTCAGAGCATGTTCAACATATGCTATAAGGCTAAAGCATACAATACTGAAAAATGTTCAGCTTAGCTCTATCAAACACCTGGTTTCCGACTGTTTCTTACCTTTGGGAATTTCTTCTTTTGCAGGTATTCTGTGACATCTGGATAGAAATGTTGTGCATAGCCTTCATTGAGACTGTAGATCTTTCCCTTCTTCTTAATTTTCACATCCCTGTCCACAAGTATGAACTCACCAATGGCCTAATAATGGAAAACAAGTGTGTAAAAATATTTCATATTTTTGGAGGTATCTATATAGTTATTTACATTATATATACATTATATAGGTTACTTACAGGATCAAGCATGAAGCAGTTGACTCCTTGGCCTGTGGACAGAACCAGCATGGTAGCACTGCCATAGAGAGCATACCCTGCAGCCACAATTTCTCTGCCACTTCGTAGGGCGTCCTTCTCTGAGGGCTCATCATCTGTGTCCTGGAGGTCATATATATATTCTATTAGTCCTCTAATGACTGTAAACATGAGATCTGTTTGTACTGGACCTGTACATTACCTTTCTATAGATTGCAAAAATGGTTCCGATAGAAGCTAAGCAGTCAATGTTTGAGGAACCATCCAGAGGGTCAAAGCAAACCACATATTTGCCCTAGGTGAAAAGCAAACAATTGAAGCATACAGTAATACAGTACTATATACAGTAATATATTGGCTTTCACAGTATATATTTTAATACACATATAAGACAAAAATGGTTCAAAACCGATTTCACAGACATATATCACAATGCTGACTAAAACAAACAAGAAAGGTATACAACCTGTATTATGGGTACACACTGTTAACTAAATATTGTAATAATAAATGATTATCCAAATTAATAAGGTAACATGGAAATCTACTGATTAGATTTAAAATGATGTCACAGTGGGTGTCACGTCTGTATCATTGTGAACTGGGTAGAGCCGTGTCAAAAGTACTGAGAGGTTATAATCCAGTTAAACATCCTTAAAGTACTTTTCAGAATAAAACAGCACGAAAGAGCGTGTTACATGCATATGGATGCACAAACATGGATAAGCGTGCACACACACGCACACACACACACTTACTCTTTTCTCTGGTTCTACAATAATGGCTTTTTCATCTTCCTCAGACACCAAAACACAGGAAGTGAAGGAGGACTTAATCATGTTTACAACCAGATCATTGGACAGAATATCCAATTTTTTAACCTGGTCACCTGTTACATTTGTGCTTCCAGCAATTCCATATCTGAGGATAATAAAGAGAGATGTTTTTAACAGTGAATACTGAATATAGAAGAAAAAGAATTAGAATAATATAATAAAAGAAGAATTAATCCAGACTGAGGTTGGTTGTCATTCTGTATGCTTTTCTTGAATTAACATTAGTTTATAGCCAAGCTTAGATATTGCAGACTTCTATCTTACGGAGAGAAACCTTTACCCCCTATTTCAACAACAGACACAAGACTGATCATTGCATCAGCCTGCAATGTTTGTTTGCATAGCAGTTAAACTGAATAGCCAATCAATAGGTTTTGCACAAAAGTGCATTTTATAAGGTTATTTTAAGGTTAAGGTCCCATTAAACAATTCTAATCAATAGGGCATTAAACATAAAAATACCAGACCATAAAATATAGTCAAAATATAATCTCAGTTACTTACTGTAGATTTTCTTTAAATATCTAATTGCAATTTGTCAACATATTTAGATACTCACAGATTGGCAATACCAGCTTTTCTGACAGCAGAAGAAATAGCTTTGATGGCTGTACACATGGAGTTGAGAAGGGTCGTAAGTTCTCCAGTTCCTTTAGCTTTTCTGCCCTGTTCCAGGACAAATCTGGTGAGGGTCACCACATTGGTATCAAATGCACCCCTGTCTGACATGATGACTGACTGTTGAAACTTGCGACTTCCTTAACGTCCCTGCAAATTTGGGCCACAGAGGATGTGTTAGAATGTAGTGTAGATATTTGACTGGATTTAAAGGGGGAGTAAGATCACTTTGGCCAATTGCAAGTAAGGTTAGAAGGTAGGAGTGTTTTTCTGCACATCTAGTGAATGGAGATGAGAGGCTGGCCAAAGTCCACCGAATTATCATAGATTTGTCCATGAATGTAGAAGAATATAGTCCCTCATATCAACAGAGCTGATTGTGTCACTTCATTTGTGAATGACTTTAACTTATATCTGGTTGTATGTAAATTCAATCAATCAATTGAATACAAGACTATTACATGATGATATAATTAAGTTGTATGTAACTACTGCATGCACATTTTTGCAATTGTTCGAAAAGACTTCTTACCAGCCTATACAAAAATAATATTTTGGTCTCACTTTCGATTTCTGCATTTTATAAGAATATTACAGAATATTTCTACAGATATTCTACATTCTACAATATCTGCAACATTGATCTATTAACCAATCCACATATACGGTTGTTGACTGACTAATGATTAATTAAAGTGCATAACCGTCAGCAGAAAGTGTTAAAAGCGCACGGGCTGTCCGTGACTAACGTGCAATCCAAAGGTTAGAGTCTTGTTATCCCTCCATCTGAATCAAAGAACATACGCGTGTGACGTCATTAGTGTGCTTGACTATGCTGCCATTGGCAACTCAGGTAAATTGAGTGGGTCAGTAAAGCTCTTACGCAAGCTTAAAACAAACAACGAACTAATAACTGTTAGGTTTCTTAACATTTAAACTTTGCTCTTTGATTTCCACAATTAGGTCTGAACAAAACCTATTTGTAATAATAATAATAATAATAATAA
>JAZGTK010016840.1:0-12544 GCA_036877625.1 Ambastaia sidthimunki
GAGAGAGAGAATGTATAAACCATTTTTTGTGAGTGACACACCCATACAGACATAGCAAAATGGTTCAACATCATTCACAGCCTTTTCTGCACAATGTAAGAATGTAGAAACATGGTGAGAATTTTAAAACCACATAAAACAAACATTACAGCTGCTGGCTCTTGCCTGAGATTCGGTCATACCGCAAGACCCCCACAAGTTACAAAGTTACAGGATATTACATCATCTATCAGAGACAGAGAGAGGGAGAGAGCAGGGTCTCTGTTTTCTTTCTGTCCTGTCTTTCTCTTCAAACATTTTCTCTTTTTTGCACGTCTTCTACTGTGATACATCATAATTGATATTTTACTACTTGTCGTGAAATGTGTAGATGTCTCCGTGTGGATGTTTGCGTATGTAAGGATGTGCGTATGATGTTATACGACTGCAGTGTGAGTGTGGCTGTGAATTCACACATTTGTGTAGCATTAATTGTTTGTGTGAGTTGGGTTATAGTTTGAGTAACATACATACTGTGATAATGCAGCGTGGCATAATGATTGTAGCTTCAGAGAATGTACAGTACATTGTGATTAATGCTAATCTTCTGATGCACAGATTAGCTACAGTAGATTGCTGCTACATTTTTTTAAATTTGTCACTACTGTATCCCACAATGCAACTGTGATGCGTTGAAATGATGACAGCTGGATGGCAGTCAGTTAATGCAACCCAACGTGAGGTCATGTAACAGTGTAGCATGCTGCTGTTTTAAACATTTAAGTGTTGCATAATCAGTAATGTTTTGCATACTTAAAAAATAGTATACAGCATATAATGTATACTGCACAGTATGGCTTTGCCACACACACACACACACACACACTTATGTACTTATCTATCTTTCGAACACTTCTAGTACTTTTATACATAGCTACTTTTATACATAACACTAATAGAAAACTTTCAGAAAAAGTTAATTTTTCTAACAGAAAAATTAAAAGACAAAAAGTTTTCTAATAAAAGAAAAACTTTTAACTATATTTTCATAGCATTTTTACAAATGAGGACATTCCCAAACGATTTTGGTCAGCTTTGTCAGGTTTTACCAACTTTTGGGAACAAATTTGTCCCCAACATATGGTTAAGTAAACAAACACACACACACTCACTCACTCTGGAGTCTTATTTATAATCAGACATAGTAGATTTAACACACCCACACTTACACAGGTTTGTTTCAATATATTAGTGAGGACATTTTGTAGACTTCCATTGTTTTTACACACACACACACACACACACACACTGTTAACACTCACTGTGCATTTTTAAAGCCTGTAAATTTTCACTTTTTAGATTAAGTAATCCTTATTGGGCAAGGATTATGGGATTGGTTTGCAAAACCAGAGCAAAATTTACATGTATATACATCCACCCCCTGTAACAGTTCTGTGTTGAATTATAATATCATGACCCAAAATAACACTGAATTTGGTTCATGAATGTTCAAGGTTTGATACACTCTCAGGTTTATTTATGTATTAATTACAATTCAGTGTAAGATTTTGGTAGCATGTCTTTGGTAAACTCAGTTAAACCACACTGGCACGCAGGGGTCAATTATATAATTAAGGTACATTTTTTATAGAGTATGTTTTATGAATGTCAAGTTGAGAAACATTGTCCCTTGTTTTGTTGTTTTACATTCATGTTTATATGTATTTGTTTTGTTGAATTTTTACCTTTAAATTTCTGCTGTTTCGTTTGCATTTTAATTGTAAACCTAAGAATAAAGGTTTCGTGGTATTTTGTAAGTCAATGTGTGTAAAACGTTAAACTTTTACTTGAAATGTGTCTGTACCATTTTGCTCCGAACTGAAAAAAAACATTATAAATATTAAATTACATTTTTTAGACTTCGATGTATGTGCCTGTACAGAAACATACTGCATGTCTAATTTAATAGTTTGTTTTTAAAAAAAATGCTAAATTCATTAACTAGGATCACTGCAGAAATATTGACTGTGAATCCTCTGATATGATTTTCACACATAAATATTTAATCTCTGCTATATTGTTTTGATGGCTCGTCTTTGAAAGATCATATGTATGAAAAAATGTGTGACCGGCCAGATTTGGATCAGAGAAACTTGAGTAAAATAATTTAACCAAAAAAGACGTTTAACTGTCTACTGTATATACTGTATTTCCTTTGATTTGAGTCTCTAATTATTGAGTTCTTTGCAGAAAAACCAACAGAAAGTTTTCTTTAGTGGATGCCACCAACGCTGACTGTGAAGTAGAAATGTTTAGTATGCATTAAGGTCTTATGTAAGTAACTTATAATGAATTCTAACCCGAGTGTGCATTAGACATCTGCTACACATCCCACTCAAGCGATGGGGGAAATTACACTTTCTGATGCAGAGTGACTTCATTTGTCTTTGGGTGTCGTGTGTGCACAGATGGTTTTGTGAATCGGTATCAATCCTTTTAAAAGCAGAGCTGGTTGTGCTAAAAACTTTGCCACATGTGAAAAGACATTTACACCTTTTGTTTGACTTTGGATCTATAAAAGCAATAAGTCTGTGACATTAACCTATAAAACCTGCAAAAATTAGGTTAAAGGAAAGTTTATGGTGTTAAACACGTTCAATCTTTATTACAAATAATACAATCTTTATTACAAATTAAATAAAATCAGCTATATCAGATATGTTTGTATTAGATGATGTTATTATGTTGATTTTGTATGTTTCAGGCCATGCTGTATGTGTTTTTAAACTATTCATACAAATACCTTCAGCACAAATCACACCCTACTGCATGATGTACTGAGAGCCCAAAATATGAGTCAGGGTGAGATAAACTGAGCAATGAGGGAGAGAGAATGAGTAGCTAAACCTTCTTTATTGACCTAATGATGAATGTGATCCCCCATAATGCCTCTGTCCATTTAGATTTCTCTCTCTCTGGTTCATCTGGCCTCTCCTCCGTCCTTCTCTTATTTCATTTACCCTCATTTTTATTTGTGTAATTTCATTCTCACGGTCTTATTTTTCATTTCTTCCCTCATACTTCCGTCCCTCTCCTGCCCATCTTACTGGTTTTTTTTTTTCAGATTGGCTGTTTTTTTTCCATCGTGCTCGAATTTTATATTCCTTCTTGCCTTTTCCCTCCTTTCCTCTCGTCTTTCATGCGCTCTCGCTGAGGCTGGAGTGCTGCATCTCGTGAGATCTCCTTCTTTTCCTCATTAACCGATGAAAGTCACTATGACTTTAACAGTGCAAGCTTCAGAACGAGCCTAATTTCATTTATTTGATTTTATTGTAACAAGCTCGGCCAAGCGCTAAACCCTGTATACACACACATTCACATATATATATATATATGTGTGTGTGGGTGGGTGGATGTGTATAAACTCTTGCATTACATTAATAGATATGGCATATAATGTTCTTTTTTCCAATATGAAGTATTTAAGGCTGTCCAACACAAATGATCAAACCCAGATGATGATGTTATTGCTCAGAGATTGCTCTTAAGCTCTTTTATGGCTCTGGAGGCTTAATTGAGTTGTTGGTTATGCTTCACTGATGTATCAACTTGGCCACAGATGTTTCTTCTGAAATTCTTTAGGAGAAACTAGATTTTCATATTTCCAGCAAAAAATGTGATGCTTGCTTGTGTCTGACAACTTTTTTGGTAAAAAAGCTTATTTGCTAAAGCCATTTCTCAACACTGTGTTCTGAGTGGTCTCCGGGGTGTTCTAGATGGTTGCTTAAGTGTTGCTACGGTGCTTGAGGTTGTTGCTAGGGAGTTGCTTGCTGCCCCAAGCGCTTGCCTTAGCAACACACACACACACAGAACGGGGCTTAACTGAATCTTTAAACTGTCTGTTATGTATGAGGTGATGGCAACCATAAAGGACAGTTGTTTCAGGTGGAAAATGTATTGCATTATGATAAAAGAATACAAATTGTGTCATTTTAAAAGGTGAATAGGATCAGTTTGCTTATAATGAGCCCCCTCATTTAATCTTGTTGCTTTCTAGGGGACCGAACTGGTCAAATTCTAAACCTACTCTGTTTTCCCTCCACATTATAAAGAGGTTCATGAGGATATAATGTCTTTTCATGGCAGTGATATAGGGGGAGTTGAGAGTGAGCAGGGGTTTGTGGGTAATGCCCTGCTACCTCACGCCTCAGGCTATAGGGTTGTTGTATGCAGTACTGACAGAACCCAGAGCTCCAGGGTACCAATATGAGAACCGGTATAAGAGGCCTATGATCTCATCCAGGGATTTGCCTAGTGACCCACTCACTCTTATGCCTCTGGCTGTGTGTCTTTGTTCCTCCTTATTCTCTCTCTCTCTCTCTCTCTCTCTCGCTCTCTCTCTCTCTTTCTGTGCCTCTCTGTTGGTTTCTCTCTCACTTACTCTTTATCTCTCTCTGTCTCTCTCTCTCTCTCTCTGTCCCTTTCTCTGTAGTTTGCTCTCTCACTTTCTCTCTCAGATGCCTTTGTCAGCAATAAAGAGAGAGAGAGAGAAAGGGGGAAGGTGAAGGGCAGATTTTTTTTTTACTTAAGGCATATTCAGTGGTCATTCAAGTGTGAAATTAACATACAGAAACCAGCCACTGAGTCATATATCAAAATATGCTTAAAGACTGACCCCTTACCACATGAACACACACACACACACTCTAAAACACAGCCAAGGAAAGATACACTCATATAAACTAGGGTTGGGTCACAACAGTCAATTATTTGCTAGACTTGCTAGTGAGTGTGTGTGTGTGTTAGTGTAGCATTTAGTTGACTAGTTATGGGGCAGTTGTGGCCTAGAGTCAGACTTGTAACCAGAAGGTTGCTGGTTCGAATCCCAATGCTGCCAGGAAACAACTGAGGTGACCGTGACGTTGCTTGTTTAATGGTTTAAAAGTAGTTTTGAGTCATATTATTTGGCATAACGCTAACAAAAGTCATTTTAAGGGTCATGGATCCTAAAGGAAGGATCCTAAAGTTTTATTGTGACCTCTGTGCAACAAAATGGAAAAAGTTCAAATCTGTTTTTTTTTAAATAAAAATCAACTTGTGAGGCACAAAAATTTCCAGAGTTCAAGAAACAGACACTTCTTTCCTGACACACACCAGCGTTCCCGGAATAAAACTTCTGGACGAATGTTGTGTGTGCTCAAAAATCTTCCTGAAACAGGAACTTTTCTGTCTCATCAGCATCATTTTCCCCCTTCTGCCTCTCTGTCTCTTTCTCACTCATTCTCTCCTCCATCAATCTGTTTTCTTTTCTTTAGCCGTGCATTTATAAACTTCACTTTCTCATACTTGTCTAACAGAAGCACGCTGGCTCTGATTGGTGTGTTGCTTTTCCACAGTGGGAGGAAAATAACCATCAATTAAATATTAATCTCTTTCCAATCCAGCTCATACGAGTGAAACCTTCTCTTCCAGCTGTGCTTCTGAGTTCTACACACATACATTTTTATAGCTGTCTGTATGTCACAGATGAAGAGCCGGTACAGACTCGCATGGTCTGGTAACATGAAACTGTCAAAACGTGTGTTAAAAAACATGCGTGCAGTGAGACACATACTTCAGGCAAGGACAGGCGACTGTCTCTGTGGATTCTCTGTGAAAGTCATTAGATATTTTACACCATCCTGTCTGATCCTAGAAAAGCCCCCACCCCCCCATCTCAAATAAAAAAACCCCACATGGGGTCTCAGACTGCTAAGCATTACATCACTCCTTTGAGTGTTATACCCTGTCTCTGTCTGGAAATGAATGCTTGTGTAGATCAGTGGATCTCAATGTTTTTAACTCATATTGTCCACAACAATATTTTAAGACCTCCCAACTCCCCCTCAAAAATTTCAGAATTTGGCATAAAAGTAACCAAACTAATATTTAGTATATTAGATGATATTTAGTTATTTTAGCTTATTTTAATGCTTGTTTTTTTCTTATTTCAAATAAACTGAAGTCATCTTGAGGCCTCTTTGGAGGTTTGTTGCGGCCCCTTATTGCCCCCCCGGTTGAAACACGGCTGTAGACTGTAATATAAAGTAAAGAACATAAACTGTGCAATCACAGATGTTTCAAACATTGCTGTCACATGACCTCACCCTGCTGCATGTTTAATGCGTCTAGATATCGTCGTGGCAACAAATGCGCATCAGATTCTAATTCTGTGCACACTTGCAGTGTAGACAGTTTTGTTGATTAGTAACAGGGCCGATCTAGTTGTGTCACATCATGCCGCTCTAGTACAGACAGCATGTTACGCTAGACGCTAACACTTGTGTTCCTGTACAAACAAAACATCTGCCAAGACTTGCGCTTTCTTCTCGCAATATGAAGGCATTCAGGTTTTAAATGAAAACAACTTCAGAGAAAGAGGAAAGGAAGCATAAAGAACACTAGCGGAAACATCAGTACGCGATGATAGCTCATGTAAAATACCATGGTAACCATAGTTATCGTTTATTGTTAACTAAAAATGAGGCCATCCCATAATACTTCATTATGAGTGTAAAGCAGTAACTGTGGTCGTTGTGGTATTTTCAGAAATTAATCATGGTACTGTTGTGATAAACTGTGATGCTAAGCAATACATGCCAAAAACTCGGCGTTACTGTAATACAGTGAAATAAGCTATATTGATTATTAGCATATTAGCATTATTAGCACATACCATGGCACTTTATTTACATAATACTTTAAAGGATACTGTGGTTTAAATCATATTTCATGATAGATAAAGGTCTGAAGCTATCTGGTATTTCTGTAGCTCATCTGGTAAAGCATTACATTAGCGTTGCAAAAAAAATTGTGGGCTAGATTCCCAACGAACACACATACTGATCAAATGTACAGCTTAAAAGCACCATAAGTCGCTCTAAAATGCATAAATGCAGATGTAATGCTTCTGTGGGCTCATCTGTGTTAAGTAAATATTGGTCATCAGACTATGAAAATGCTGGTGTAGCAACGGATGAGGCTTTTATTTGATGTCACCCCTGCAGCTAGCATGCGGCGTTACGAGCGCCTGTGGCCAACGCAATGCTTAATGCATTCAATCCCTCTGCTGATGCCACTGTTTCTAATTCGCTTTTAATTAAGAATGACTGGCTGAGTGGGGTTAGATGGAGGAAAGTTTGGTTAGCAATCCGCAGATGAAACGGAGAGAGAGAGCGAGTGATCAAATGGAGGAATGGTTTGAAAATGATGTCGATTTGTTTGTTGAGAGCATCTCTTTTCTGTTCTACTTTACAAACAGAAAAATTATACAAGGGCAAGATCAAAAACACATTCTATAACTCTCTCTCTCTCTCTCTCTCATAATTTACACATTTATACACACAAACTGTGACAAACCTAAACAACTCAAAACATATGAGCCAATTCTGATGGACTTGGAACTACTGAAGGGTGCGGTGTGTGCATTTATTGAGCTCTGTTTTATAAAAATTGATTTTAGGACTGTTTATACCTATAAATGTGGATTTGATTTTTTTTACTTTTTTATTTTTCCATGACTCACAAAATGACACATCACCTCAATGACTAAGTGGGCCCACACACACACACACACACACAAAATACCTAAAGTCTAAGGTCACATTAAAAATCGGAGATATGTTTGTACTGTAAAACAATTTTTGCATTTCTTCTAACGCAAGTTAATGCAACATTTTGGGTGTCAATGTTGTTGTATTTAATTGCTAAATAGAAGCATTTTTACTTGCAGTCTCAGACTTTTGGACCCCACTGTACATTTGCTGGAAATGTAATCTTCCATTAGCCCGCATGACTGCTGAAAGAAAATGTCCAATTTCCTGCCCAGCAAAAACAACCAGCGTTTTGTTTACTTATTTATGAGTTATATTGTTCCTATCTGTGATATTGTGGCAGGCAGGGGCGTCTTGAGTTATCACCACGGAGAGAATATTCGCATGACAACTGTCACCGTTTGATGAAGCGCAGCACTGACCAATCCCACAATCCCACACTTCATACATTTATAATGTGAGACTGAGATTGCGTAAGACAAACTTTACTCCATTTCAAGTTCCACGGCTCAGTTTAATCAGAGAAGGTTCTGATTGGCTGGAAGGTTCTGAGTGAACTTGTTCCATTTAAAAATGATTTATTTACAACACACCTAGAAAATGACCACCTACGCCATCAAACTAGAACAACTAGGTTATTATGCTAAGGCATCTGTCAGTTACCTTTCAAGAAGGCCAAGATCAAATCTAAAAACTGGGATGGATGGGCTGGAATCTGTCAGCTGGTAATAAATGTAACCAGACTTAAACTGAGGCTAAACACAAACAAAACCATCACTTGAGGATTCAGCCTTTACTGTCACGCACATCCGATACACTGTCAGACATGAGAAATATTATCAAAACAAAGCTATAAAAAGCTTGTGTAATCAAAGCTTGTGCTAATACACAGTGCTGTGAAGTATCGTGTGTGGTACTCTGTCTGGTGTCGGACCCTGCTTGCAACCTTCTTATTACAGGCAAACAGACGCAAGGTTCTAATAGGGTTAAAACTAAACTCTGCAGAACACCGGCTGTATGGTTTCAAACTTCTGTTTCACAAATTTTTTTCTATAGTGGAGAAGTGTTCTTAAGACTATAAAAAGTAAGAAAATGTGTTTGTTTTTAAGAGTCTATGCTGCTAGAAGATACAGGCTTATAAACATCTTCAAAGGTTTGTTTATTCTAATTACAGACCAAGAGCCCTACAATAGAAACAAACATGAATGGCCAAGTCCAGTTCATCAGAACTTATCTGATCTTTTTAAACTAGTTGTTAGGATTTATTACGTCTGTTATAGTGAAGAAAGCACTTGGGTGTTTGTTGTCCTACGGTCTTATTTTCTAAACCACAGAATGTTAAACACATTACACCGTTATGAGTTATTTTGGCTGTAAAGACATTAAGGAGTGAGTGTCTAAGAATATCAACTGTGTCCCAAAGCGAGTCTGTTTTATGAAGGTATTAACACTGCCCCGTCTTCCTGCTGTTCTCACTTCATCCTCAAAAAGTTTGACCCAAATTTTATAATCTCCCATGTGCACACTGCTCTTTTATTTCTGCTCTTTATACACTCATCTTTATGTCCCATAAGTGATGTACAGTAGACTCCTAACTCTCCCCTCACATGCTAATGTTTAGTCAGCTCTGTAGTGAGCAGGTTGGAGGTCTGGAAGTTAGTTAGTTAGTTAGTTAAACAGTTAGTTGGTTGATTGATTGGTTGCTTGTTGACTCATAAGCCATTGAGGGAACATTAAAAAAACTGAATTTGTGACATTGTGACATCAGTATCATTTGACCGTCCAATCACAGTAAACAAATAAACAGGAAGTGAGTTTAGTTAATTTACATGGTACAGTAACAGCAGTTTATTTCTAAGGGTCGCCGAGGTGGAATATGGCCTTGAAAAAATTGGGTGCAAAAAAAACTTTCTCCAACTCTTTAAGTGGACGTAAGAGGAAAACAAATGTAGGATATGATCTGGTATTTTGTGGGAATACATATGGTGGCCATTAATTGAGTTTAAATTGGTTGAGAGACTTGCTATCTAGGCAGGGCAATGACAAACACAGATGAGGCTCATGATGGAGTGACAAAATCCATCTTGCTGATTAGTTTTTGTCTCTAATGAATCCATAAGATCAAACAAACAGGAAGAAATCATCACTCTCGCCAAATGTGTGGGCTGAGGTAGAATGGAAATGAAAAGAGATTTTCTCTTTGAGCCTGAATTTTGTCATACATCATTAAACTACAGTTTTCTGCAGCAAAGGACTGTGGGAAGATATCTCCGCTCTTCTCTTCATAAAGGTGACTTAGAATTCCAAACTCAGTCTCTGTGCTCGGCGACTTAGAACGCTGTCGTAGATCATTTTCCATTTCATAGCTCACATTTCTGTTCGCAGCTTTGGAAAAATAAATAAAACGGAGAAAAACTGTTGGACTTGCCCTGCAGGGCTGCTGTACAAAACTAGTGGACGCACACACACACACACACACACACACAAAGAAATAGTGTTTGTACATCGACATATTACCAGTTTGCTTAGATTTATTCATGAACTGCCTTTCTGATGTGTCTTTTTTTTAAGAAAAGGCAAGATTGAGTCTCCGTCCCTCAGAAACAGAAATGAGATTATAGTCTCTCTCTTTCTCCGGCTAGATCGCTTTTCGATTCACAATACACACTTGCAGAAATGTGCGAATGAATGCACACAAGGTACTGTAAGATTCTCGAGCGCTTGACAGTCTTTTTCTCTCTGCAGTACTAAATTATTGATGCCTGAGTCTGCCATATTGACTGTGTCTGTCGCTGTTCAGTGCTGGTATTACTGGACTGACACTTGAACAAGGTGCATGTGTGTCTTTCAATATATCTGCTGTTCATTATGTGAGTGTGTATCGGGCCGGGCTGTGGGCAGAGGGAGGTTCTGCTATATTAAGCAGCTGAATCATGGGTACTGCTGCTTATGATTGTGGTGATATATCTTACCGTCTGTCCGCCGGCTCTACAA
The DNA here is from genome assembly GCA_036877625.1 of Ambastaia sidthimunki. Classification (NCBI taxonomy): domain Eukaryota; kingdom Metazoa; phylum Chordata; class Actinopteri; order Cypriniformes; family Botiidae; genus Ambastaia; species Ambastaia sidthimunki. The sequence continues at coordinate 10,566 of JAZGTK010016840.1, forward strand.
CGCTCGCGAACACACAGATATACAAACTTAAAGTGATAGTGCCTAAAAATGAATCATTTTTAACACATTCCACATTTTTAAAACATTTTTAAAACATTCCACTGACAACTAAAGAATAACATTAAAAAAAGTTATACCAACATTACTGCAAGAACATTGTTCCTTAACTATAAGAGATCTTTTAGATTGATAGCCAATGTTCTGAGAACGTTTCCTGTTGGCTGGGTAACAGCAGAAGCTTATTGTCGTATCACACATACGCACACACACACACACACACACACACACACTCCTAATGCAGAAAATCTATTCAAATCATTTCTGAGAGTTTTTAACTTCACATTTAATTTGCAGTCTGTTCACACCGCATGAGTGTGTGTGTGTGTGAGTGTGTGTGTTTTGCCGCAGTCCCTGTAGTATTTCTCTGTGTGTTGGGCCTATTCGTGTATCTGCACACCCTTAACAATTGACCTCTATCTTTCTGCAGCTGATTAGAACCTTAATGTATCATAATATTATTTGCTCAGACAATGTAATTTCCCTGAGGTGTTTGTGGTGCAGACCCGAGTTCGTTTGATGTTAGTTTGTTTTGATTGGTCGGCCTGAATGGCGTTTTTAAACTTCATTACAACATTTCTGAGTTCGATTGTAAATAGTTCTATTCAATTATTTCACCAGATCAGTCTGACCAATCGCACACTCTTTACCGACCACTTTGACCAATAGCGCGCTCTCTGACTCCTGCACCCGGCAAAACCTTTGCGTGACCTGAACGTTGAATTAGGGGAAACTCGTGGACTAGCTCCTCTGCGAGATGTTTATGCTCAGTGGTGTGAATCGGCAGATAATGAAAGCGTGTAGACTAGATGGATGGGGACTCAGAGGAGCCTGACACAGCAGGTGAACTTCTACTTCCTCCTTCTAGGTGGTTCTGTGTAAGGAAAGTTTAGAGCTAATCGATCAATATTGGAGATGGTTGGGGGGGCTGAAAACAGCCACTAGTTCATTACTGGATCCCCTCAGGCATAATTAGAAATTAATCATTACAAACACTCCAACGCTGCGTTCCAAAACTCTAATGTCTAGGCAGTTACCTTCTAAGGCAGCATCCCAGCCAACAATTCTGGGTCGTAAGAACGTTTCCCTAACGTTTCCATTTAGTTACACAAACGTTAAAAAAATTCCTTTGAAAGCTATATGAACGTCCACTTTTTAAGATGTTGTATTACCATTATTGCTTGATTATGAGAACGTTGTTCAAACATTCTGTAACGCTTTTGAAATGTTCCACTAACAACTTAAACAAAAATAACATTGATATATATGAAAAATAATGTTAAAAAAGTTCTACTTATACTACTGAAAAGACCAGTTTGAAACTTTTTACAGAACATTCTGAGAACATTCTCTGTTATCACAAAAAAATACAACGTAAGTGTTAAATTGTGTGTTTTTAATTATACTATTTTATACAAAACTTTCTAATTTAATTTATTGTAGAATTCTACATATACATATATATATGTACATATACATTGTATATGTACAATGTACATTTCTCTTCATCTGCCATATTTGATTTATTTTATTGAGCACAGAGCAATGCATTTCGGGATTGCTTTTGCTGTTAAAGATATTTAGAATCAGGACAAAATGAGGTATCTTGGAAGGAGGCGTAATTATGCTGCCTACGATTTGGAACGGACTTCAGGTTGGCAGTGTGCCTGTAATTCCTCAAGAATACTGCCTACATATGCAGCTCGCTCCGTTTTGGAACGTAGTGCAAGTTTAACACATTAACATTACAAACAGTTGAAAGTCCATTAACGTTCAGAGGTGTTCAGAGTGGCAACAGCTAAACGCCTGTTCAGATATCAGTGGCTAGATGTTCTTTGTCTATCTGTGGTTGCCTGTCTTTCTCTCTATCAGTCTCTGTCTGTTATCTTTACCAGTTTCCAGGCCTACCCCATTGCCACCCC
>JAZGTK010016841.1:0-12544 GCA_036877625.1 Ambastaia sidthimunki
CAGTGTGCTTTGAAATAAAATGAAATAAATAATACGCATGATGTCCATGTCAAACACTACATGCAAAGCAATGCGTGCTGCGTGGAATTGAATACTGGAAGGACAGAAAGAAAACGTAATATGAATTCCGTGGACCCACACTGAATGGGAAAAATCACGCCTTGGGAAATTGTTTCTTGGATAAAACATGACGTCACAATACCACCATAGGCGCTCCCACCAGACACTCCTATGGCAAAATGTAGTTTTCTATATCAAAGATGTTTTGGAATTATGTCGATTAAGTATTTTAAGTATTTTAGTACATAATTAAACACATGTTTGATAAAATTAACATTGTTGGTACGTTTCAGAATTTCAACTTTTTTGAATGATTTCACTACTAATAGGAGTGAATTTTCATGTTTATGTATATTTTCCAGTGGTGGACATGGACATGGCGTCTACGAACGAACCATCCTGCTCTCAGGGAGAGAGAGAGAGTGAGAGAGAGAGAGAGAGAGAGAGAGAGAGAGAGAGAGAGGAGAAAAAGAAAGAAGCTACAGGGGGAGGAGTAAAGGTAGCACCGGGTTCGCTGTGAGCCATGTTGGATGTGAATGAGAGATGCTGCGCTCGTGCCGCTGCTAGCCGGAGCTCTACCAAACACCGACAGTAGATGCGAGCTTCCCGGGATCACCGCGAGACCGGGAAGCACGGCGGAAGGAGTCGGGCGGTGGTGGATGAGCTGGGCACTTAGCCGGCGTTTGGAGAGAGAAAGTAAGACTTTGGCACAGAGGGACAGAGAGACTGAAAGTGAGAGGGGAGACCGGGGGGAGAGAGAAAGGATTTCACCAGACTAATGGCTGCACTGCTACTGGACTTGGGCTCGTTTTCGCCGCTTCTCTTACACCTTCTCCTCACTTCTTTGTTCACCGTCATCCAGGGGAGTGCAGCCGGGCCGTGCTGCCGCTCCCTGCGCTCCCACCCAGCCCCCGGAGACACCCAAAGCTCTAGCCTGCCCAACGGAACCGTATCGGGGGCTTTGGCTGGGGGCAATCGGAAAATTCCCCCTGCACGGACGATACAGTCGCATGGACGGCGATTACAATGTCTAATGTGCGAACAATGTTTACGGTCCAGTTCAGTGGGAATCCCCTCATGTCCGTGGTGTCTGGAATACCGGAATTCAACAATATCAGAACCGGCGCCGCAAACCGGCCGCTGTCATCACCAGCCAGTTTGGAGTGACGGTGGTGGCGGAGAGAAGGGCGTTGTTTCTCTGGTTCTCGACTCTCCAGTTCAGTGTGATAAAAAGAGGACTATACAAAGGACTAAAGCGTGCTCATGGCAACCGACACATTTACGCATCACCAAGGACAGGGTCGTTGCACAAAGCGAGCACCGGGAACTGGGTTGTACTGTGTTTTGCTCGCAGTTGCACAGAAGTGGAACAGTGGATATGAAATCTAGGCCTAATCACTGGCCATGTCACTCAAAACTGGACTTTATTGCTGCCAAGAGACCCGCACGGTCATTCTATTCTTATTCTAATGTGTCTTGCAGTGTTTTGGACAAAGCGACAACGAACCGGCCCCTTTCAGACTCCATGAATGTTATCGATTTCAGCAGAAAGGGCTGGAGTGGGTCTTTTAAAACAGGCTTTGGCAATACCCGGTACACGGAACCATGCGCGCAGCTCAACTCTTCATTACAAACCGGGGAAGCGAGCAGCTGTCTGGAGTCACGCTGGATCACGAAATCTGCTGTAGTGTGCACAGGTTGTTCTGAAAGACATCCAGCCTGGCACAGCAGTGACTGGCACGGATTCAACATCTCTCCGAAGCTGCCAGTCGGCACGAGCTTTGCTGTTTGTGGAAGACAGGCAGGAAGACATACAAACATCACATTTTCATACAACAGCTCAATAACTGGAGGTTTAATGCTACAGGCTGACTGGGTCGACAGCATCTCTCCAGCTGAAACGTCCTCTGATGCGCACTGCAATGACAGAGACGCTCGTTGTCATAGATCAAGCGAAATAAGCGCGGATCGCATTGACATGAATATCAGTGATGAGCACAACTCGGATTCATTTGTTTCTAATGCTGTATCACACATCTACCTCTTAGTTGAGCTCAACTTTGCAACACGATCCCGTCACCGTATCACGGAAAGTCTATATCTTACAGAAACGCGCACAGAGAGCGCAAAGCAAGGATCAGTACCAGGCGCTCTGTGGACAGCTACAAACACTTACTCTGCAAACTTTCCTGAAACTTTGTTGCTGTGGAACTTAAACAGCAACAATAACAACTGCGTGCAAAAGCGTAATCGAAACAACAGCGGCAGTCCCGATGATGAAAATGGGAATGAAACACTAAATATTCCTGCCAGCCAAGACAGGGAATTTACAAGAGGCGAAAGCTCACATTATCCTTGCTCTAGTGCTCAGCGGGACTCCGTCCCTGTGGAAAATCCGGGTGCAGAGCGTGATGGCTACAGCGCCGACGGGCGAGACACCCGGCTGCAATTAAAACCCAGTAAACGGGTGTCATTACGAGTTGAGGGTGTCAGTCTGCGAGAGGACGCCGTTGAGGGTGGTGGGAGGGTGGGCGAAAAAGAGGGCGGGGTGGAAGGGGAAGAAAGGGGGAAGGGAGACAGACAACGTGCACAGAGAGAAAGAGAAGAAAGCATGGAGTGGGTGATTGCAGAAGACACAAAGGAAGGGACAGTTGAGAAAAACACAGATTTATTGAATAGTAGAAAAAAGGTTCAAAATAATGACACTTCTCAGTTAGACAGAGAGGAAGATGAGAACAAAGAGTGGCATAACAATGAAGGAATATGGATTGAACAAGATGAGTTTAAAGACAGTGGGGATGGAGCAGAAAAAATATTTAAAAATCAATATAATAATATACAAAAAGAGGGAGCGAGTGATGAAGTGCAGAAAGGAGAAAAAGAGGAATTTGTTGGAGAGCAGGCAGGTGTCCCTCCTGTTGGGCGCTCACGCAGGGCTGCTAATAGACACCCCCATTTCCCACAGTATAACTATCAGGTTCAGGTTGCTGAGAACCAGCCTCCTGGTACCTCAGTTATAGCCATGACAGCTGAGGACCCTGATGCTGGTGAGGCAGGCAGACTCAGTTACAGCATGGCCCCTTTAATGAACAGCAGATCCATGGACTACTTCCAAATTGACCCAATTACTGGCCTTCTCACCACCACACACATTTTGGACAGGGAACACATGGACCTGCACTATTTCAGAGTTACTTCCACAGACCACGGCTCACCCCGCCTTTCTGGAACAACTATGGTGACCATCACTGTGGCTGACCGTAACGATCACTCCCCCGTGTTTGAACAAAATGAGTACCGTGAGACGATTCGGGAGAACGTTGAAGAGGGATATCCCATCTTACAGTTACGTGCAACGGATCTCGACTCGCCAGCAAACGCAAACATACGTTACAGATTTGTTGGAGAAAGTGCAGCGGTCGCGCGCTCTGCGTTTGAGATCGATCCACGTTCAGGACTGATCACAACACGGGGGATCGTTGATAGAGAAGCAAACGAACGTTACACTTTGCTGGTGGAAGCAAGCGACCAAGGGAAAGAGCCGGGGCCACGGTCAGCGACTGTTAGCGTCCACATCACTGTGCTGGATGAGAACGACAATGTGCCACAGTTCAGTCAAAAACGCTATGTGGTTGCAGTTAGGGAGGACGTTCGGCCACATTCCGAAATTCTTAGAGTTAGCGCTTCGGATCAGGATAAAGATGTCAATGCTGCTGTGCACTATAACATCATTAGTGGAAACAGCCGAGGACAGTTTGCGATTGACAGTGTTACTGGAGAAATCCAGGTGGTCGCGCCACTGGACTTTGAAACGGAACGTGAATACACGCTACGTCTGAGGGCTCAGGACAACGGCCGTCCACCACTGTCCAACAACACTGGAATTGTAAGCGTGCAGGTCACGGATGTCAATGATAATCCACCAATCTTTGTATCCACACCTTTTCAGGCTACAGTGCTGGAGAGCGCTCCCATTGGTCATTCAATTCTGCACATACAAGCTATTGACACAGATAACGGCGACAACGCCCGTCTGGAATACCGTTTAACAGGAACTGGAATAGATACACCATTTGTTATTAACGCAGCCACTGGTTGGGTCACGGTGAGCTCAGAGCTGGACCGTGAATCAGTAGAGCACTATTTCTTTGGCGTTGAGGCACGGGACTATGGTGCCCCGCCCCTTTCCGCCACAGCTAGCGTTACGATCACGGTAATGGATGTTAATGATAACAGGCCGGAATTTCTACAAAAAGAATATTATGCCAGACTAAACGAAGATGCAGCTGTCGGAACGAGCGTGGTCAGCATAACCGCTGTTGACCGTGATGTGAACAGCGCGGTCACATATCAAATCACTGGTGGAAACACGCGCAATCGCTTTGCCATTAGCACAGCTGGTGGCGCTGGCCTCGTGTCTCTTGCTCTGCCTTTGGACTACAAACAAGAGCGTCGGTATGTATTAACAGTAACCGCATCTGATAGAACGCTTCACGACACCTGTCAGGTGCACGTCAACATCACAGATGCCAACACACATCGTCCTGTTTTCCAGAGCGCTCATTATTCAGTAAGCGTAAATGAGGACCGGCCTTCTGGAAGCACTGTGGTAGTTATAAGTGCTACAGATGAAGACGTCGGAGAAAACGCACGCATCACCTACTACTTAGAAGACAACATTCCACAGTTCCGCATCGACCTCGCAACTGGAGCCATCACACTCCAGGCTGAACTGGACTATGAAGACCAAATGACCTACACGCTAGCCATCACTGCTCGTGACAATGGAATTCCACAAAAATCTGACACCACATATGTGGAGGTCAATGTTAATGATGTAAATGACAATGCACCTCAGTTCCTGAGCCCCAGATATCAGGGCGGAGTTAGTGAAGATGCCCCGCCCTTCACTAGCGTTCTACAGATCTCCGCCACAGACCGTGATGCTCATGCCAATGGTCGTGTCCAGTACACGTTTCAGAACGGAGAGGATGGCGATGGTGATTTCACTATTGAACCAACATCTGGAATAGTTCGAACTGTTAGGAGACTTGATCGTGAAAGTGTTCCATTCTATGAGCTGACCGCATACGCTGTGGACCGTGGCGTTCCACCTCAACGAACGCCTGTACACATTCAAGTCAGCGTCATGGATGTCAATGATAATGCCCCAGTGTTCCCCGCTGATGACTTTGAGGTTCGAGTAAAAGAGAACAGTGCTGTCGGTTCTGTTGTAGCTCAGATTACAGCGACAGATCCAGACGAGGGCTCAAATGCTCAAATTATGTATCAGATCGTGGAGGGCAATATTCCAGAAATCTTCCAGATGGACATTTTTTCAGGGGAACTTACATCTTTAATTGACCTTGACTACGAGACACGAAACGAGTATGTAATTGTTGTACAGGCCACGTCAGCTCCGCTAGTAAGTCGAGCCACGGTACGAATACGACTCGTTGACCAGAATGATAATGGGCCTCAAATGCAAGACTTTCAAATCATCTTCAACAACTTTGTATCCAATCGATCCAACACCTTCCCAAGTGGCGTTATTGGACGGGTTCCAGCCCATGACCCAGATGTTTCAGATCGTCTCTACTACACTATAGACCGAGGAAACGAGCTGCATCTGCTGCTACTAAATCACACGAGTGGAGAGATCCGTCTCAGCCGGAAACTGGATAACAACCGACCGCTGGTGGCCCCAATGCTTGTCACTGTTACTGGTAAGGCCCAGATCTTTGGGAAAGAGGAAGTGGGGGAGGGAAAATTTGAAGGAGAAAAAAGAGGAAATGGGCAAATGAGGTAAAGGCTATTAAGGTCACTCAGATGAAATCAAATCAGGTCAGATCAAATTGGTTTGGCTAACTCTTTTCTGCAGTGTACATGGCTCAGTGCGCTACTATGAAATTTTGCTGAAGGCTGTATGTTTGCATGGAGTGTGTATGTATGGAGTATGTATGTTAGAGGGTTAAAGAAGAGGAGAAAACACAATATATCTTCAAAGAAACCTGACTCTTGATTGACTGACAGGCCTTTTCCCTTCAAAACATTTAGAGATCGATGTGAATTTCCTTATACTGGAATGATTTCTTACTGGTATTAGTAAGTAACAAAACCCTTTAAAAGCATTTCAGTGGTAACATGAGAAAGTATTAGTGCTGAAGAAAGCTTTGCTTACACCGGCTGGTTTTGTTGATGGATTTTGCTGGGTACTGTACATAATTGTGGTTTTTGAAAGGTTTTAAATGGTGATTTGTTATCTACAGTTTCAGCTGACTAAAATGATCAATTTAACACAATGTCTGTGGGTTTTGTGGCTGTTTGCTGTTATTTATCACAGTCTACATTGGAGGAAAAATTTCCTTATTTTAAGCTTGACTGATTTAATGGTGAACAATATTGCTGATTTTGTTAAATCATTTTAGCTTGTCTGGCAGTGTGTGTGTGTGTGTACAGCTTGACTATGCTTTGAAGGCCAAATTGTTAAAATGTCCTCTAAAAGAAGGCATTTTAACTTCTAAAGGCTCATAAATCAGCCAAATAATAATGAAGAAAATAGAATTTCTCACTTTTATCACCTTAGTATAGCAAAACAATTGTGTGTGTGTGTGTGTGTAAGGCATATAGGTTAAGTTTGTAAGACTGCAGTGTTAAACATCTCAGTTTCCCTCTGGTAAAATTCTCAACTCTCTCTCTCTCTCTGCTCTGAGGAAAACACACTTCTCTCTTCATCCCCCTCTTGTTCTTCATTCTTCAGTCTTCCCTGCTTCTTTGCGCTCTGTTTATCCTTTTATTGTGCTATTTTCTCTCAAGTCTTTAGATGAATAAAGAGAGTGTATGTGTGTGTGTGTGTGTTTACTTATCTAAACAGGAGGAGCTGTTTTCTTCTCTCTATTGTGAGATTTGGTCTGAGTTTCGATGTCCTGAGGGAGAAGGATGGTTAATATGATGGAATTTCCCATTAAATAATCCATGTGTTCTAATTTACCCAAAGAAACAGACGTTACAGTTTTTTAATAAGCAAAGATCTCATTGTTCATAAGAAATGACATATTCTGTTATTCTCACAGCAAGCAGATGTGAATGTGTGTGTTTTGCTATTGTGTATCTGTTGGACACAATGATGCAATTTAATGTACATTTAAGGTGTGGCCAAAGCAGCAGTGGTCTAAAAGATAATACATACATCATTAAGTACTTCCACCATTGTGTGTGTGTTTGTGTGGATACTAGTGTAGTTCAGTAGAGGATTACAGTCAGAACATGCTCTCTCTCTCTCTCTCTCTCTCTATTTTACTTTAATTGTAATAGTCCTTAGCTTTGGAGCAAACTAGTGAGAGTATGTTATTATCAGTGGTAAGTGCAGTCTGTTTAATTCTGCCTCTTGGCTGATGCGGCTAGAATACATTTCCAGGTGACTTATTTCAGCTGTGAAGGGCAAATACACCAAAACATTTCACTAGGGACCCGTGAGACCAGGGGCCTGTTTTACTCACGCTACGCCAGGCTAGCAATCTGAACGTTTAGAGGCGTGTCAAATGTTTGAGCTGCTGTTTCTCGATTCATATTCTTTGACAGTCACAGTTCTTTCAGTATTCGTAAGTGTGTGCAGGTTTTGCTGTATTTGTGATAGTAACACACTAATCCCGAGAAGCTTAAATTTAGGGATTAAGCTTTTCGTTCCCACATGAATAAAATTAGTAATGCATAAGCTCATAAATTCATCTGCTTAGAACAACAGTCCCACCAATAATATAGACAATATAAACAACACTACAGCCCAAAGAACAATTAAAGATATAGATGCAGAAGTCACTGGAAAGTCTCCTATAATTCAGAAACAAATGTGTGTGTTTATTCTGCTTTATTAGTTTGTAATGGCTTTTGACACATTTACTGTACATGTAACCTCAACAAGAAAGATATACAAATAGTTTGCTGTGTTCAGGTTTGAGAGAGAAGTTTTGTCTGTGAACAGCTGAAGTGAAATTATTTCAGATCAAAGAAATAGAAAATTATGCTTATGAAACCTGTCATGTGACTCTTAATAAACTTTGTAGAGAATGACTGTGTGTGTGTGTGTGTCACATATATGTATATATATATATTTTTTTTTTTACATTTTTTTTTTTTTTGTGAAGCATCTTATAAATATGGACAGTCACGGGTTGCGTTTTGTCATATTGTATTTTTTCAGATTTCGGTCACATATTGTGACGTGTGATTGTTAGTGCTTGACGTGCGTCTGTGTTTACGTGCTTGCGTGAGTTTCTGGCGTGAGTGATGATCTCTGGTAAGAGCCTCTCGGTTTGAATGAGGACTGTGAGTGATGTCTGTGTCTTTAAACATTTCTGCTCGTGTTCAGGTGAACAGAAATAGAAAATAGTTGAGTCTCCAGTGCTCTCCACTGTTTGTGTAAATTGCTGAGTGTCTGTTAACTATTGAGTAATGGACGCCGCTGAGTAAGAACCGCTGAAAATAACAAGACGCGGCGCATTACATTGAAGTTCCGCTCATGCGGAGATATGCAATGATTTTATATATTGTGCAATCATTGTGTGTTCGCTTCGGTTAAAACGCAATATAAATAAAGTTAAAAGGGAGATGGTTTTGTCTATAGTATCGAATTTCTATATATCGAAAGTCTATATATTTTTAGGTCTGAATGTGTTATTATATGCGTCTCTTCTGAGCAGTCAGTTGACTGTATCTTAAATCTGAATTTTAATGCTGGTCTAGGCTGCTTAATACTGGTTAGTGTTTGTTTGGTGCTGGTCAACCAGGACAGTATTTGTGATTAAGCTAGTTATGATGCTTATAAAGACATTCCCATCTAAAAAAACAACAACATAAGCTGTGATCGACTATCTTATAGTCTCTTTATTCGTTTTTTTCCTTTGGAGATATCACAAAAACAGATATTAAATCACATGCATTGTAATTTTATCCTCAGTGGAAGAATAAATGTGTTGATTTATTCAGCATGACTAATAATATTCCCCCCCTGCATTACATTTATCATTTAAATAAATGTCTTGTTTGTTTCAAAGCTGAGTAATCATACTGTATTGCCCATGCACAAGTTGTTGCTGTTTATAGCAATTTAAAATATTTACTCACTGTTTTCCTGTAATTTGACTTAAAAAGGAAAGCAGACGAAAATATTTATGACTCATGCTGCTCTCATTCTTTTTGTCCAATCAAAAGCTTTGTAGAATGAGTATGCCCCTCCCCCTAATACCCCCTAATTGGGTAGGACATTCGATAATGTCCTACCCAACGTCCTGTTTCTATAGGGTAAATTTCAGCAAGGAAAACTGTGCTTGCCAAGCAGTTTTTGTGGGGCTTTTAATGGCTGCATGTCTGTTAAGAGAGTGAGGGGCAAGGAGAGTGTTTTGGGAGGTCAGTAGGGTGTCACTGCTTTGTAATCCATAATCAAACCAGCTGCCACCTCAAAACCCTTCCCCCACCTCCCACTCCTCTATCAGTCCTTTCTTCATCTCAGTCTTGCTCACAAACACTCTCCCAGGTCTCCTGCCTGTTAGATATTGCCTTCATCTTTCTGTTGACTATGTAAACACTCCATGTTTCTTATTCCCTGCTGGTACCCTTTCTTCCTCTATTCCTCTATTTCTCTCTCGCTCTCTCATTCTCACTTTCTCTCTCTGGGTGGCATTTCATCAAAGGAGGATATAATCTTCTTAGACACTGAGACATCCAGTGACATTAAAAACTTCAAATCATGGCTGTCATGCCCATGTAGACACTCTCACATTGTGACTGACAAACACAACACTAGCTGTGCTTCTACACTGGGGAGTGTATGGGGGGAGGGCTTATAATTTAATTCCAGGGAGGGCCCAGTCATATCATTTTGATCCGGGCTCATGCACCAATGCTTGTCATTTTGTGCTGGTTCGTGCAAATTCAAGCGACATGCCTGGTTTGAGTATAGCTTCAGTTATATACCCCGAACCATCATTACAAACCATGAAAACTGTACAGATATTTAGACCCCATTTATGGGAAACCAATCTGTGTGTTTGGTCTGATAAAAGATGGTTATTGGCTGTTCAGGTAACTTGGTTATAAATCAGGGTTATGAGTTAAAATGGTAGGTGTGGTTTTAAAGACAGCATGTTTGTTTCTGTGTGTATGAGCGAGACGTGGGGGAAGGATGGAAGAGGAATATAATGGGAAAAGCTTATCAGCACTAAAGGAAGGATTTTAAGGGGTTGACATTATGATATGACATCTTTCTTTCAGTGCACCCCCCTCCATTTTATCCTCAGCGCTTTTATTCCTTTCCATATCTCCTCCTTACCAGCAACCAGCAATCTCATTCCACAAACCCATCTCTCTCTCTCTCTCTCTCTCTCTCTCTGCTGAATCATTTCCTTCTCTCTGTGTAATTTTCTTTCACTCAATTTAAATTCACTTTAAAGAGACTCTGCCAAGACCACAATGCGCTGTGCAATTTCTATGCAAAATTAATGTATTCAGAAGACATTACTTGATTGAACAACAACCGTGAAACAGTCAGCAGTGTTGTACAAACATAATGGACGGATTCTGAATCGCTTTGGCATTGTTTTTGTTATTGGTACTGAAACACCAATTTCCAAACACTAACAGCACTGCCACATGCTTGAGAGATAATGCTGTGTTGAAACTCAAACTAATAACCTAACCGTGGTTGAAAGAATATCATACGAATGTCTTTTGTTGAGTGTCTGATTGGCTGTTAAGAGTACAGGATGGACAGTGAAACTTTAATGGTTGTGTGGGAGGTTGTGTGTATTTGTGTATGTCTATGTGTGTTTAATAGACACGCATGGTTCGCTCAGTATCATGTTGCTAATTTCACACTCGGTGGGCTGTGGGTGATATCATGGACAGCGCTGACACAAACCTGACGGGTTAAGGTAGACCTCTTCTATTACAGAGACGATCATCTATATTGGTCTATATGCAAGATGTATTTCTGCCAGATATATACATTTAGAATTTAAAGTCTTACTTTCCCAGGAAAACAGAGCAAAAATATTGATGACTCATCATGCACAACACACAGTTTTTACCCAATCAAAAGCACTTAGGCCAATTATCTCTCTCTAACATCCCTCTCTCTCTCTCTCTCTCTCTCTCTCTCAGATGGCATTCACAGCATCAGCGCTCAGTGTGTGTTGCGTGTTCTCATCATCACAGAGGAGATGCTCAGCAGTAGCGTCACAGTGCGGCTGCAAAACATGTCCCAGGAGCACTTCCTGTCCCCTCTGCTCACTCACTTCCTGGAAGGCGTGTCTACGGTGCTGTCGGTGTCTCCGGATGATGTGTTTGTGTTTAACGTGCAGCCGGATGCAGACGCAGGGCAGGTGCTCAACGTGAGCTTCTCTGCAGGACTGCCGGGAGGTCAGTTCTTCCCATCAGAGGCTTTGGAGGAGCAGCTTTACCTCAACAGGCCCAGACTCAATGCCCTGGCACATATGGAGGTAAAAATCACACACATATATAGGGAACCTAAAATATTTGTAATTGTGATAAGAAATAAAATAACGTAAAAGCATGGAAATGCTGAATGGCGCTAGAACTTTTCTTAAAATTAATTAAACGGCAGTTTTGAAATAACTTTTAAGGCTGCAGTCTGTAACGTCTGCCTCTCTACTGCCATCTCTGTTTAAAACATGAAACTGCACGTTACTTTGCAAGTTAAAGTCAAATAAGACAAAGCTGCCATTCACCGGGAAATCGGACACAACAGCTTAAATTATAAATCATTATTAAAAACTTACAGCTGAGAAACAGGGTAAGGAGACAGTTTTGTCAGTGACAGTTTTGTCAGTGTTTTGTCATTTGTCAGTGACTCAGTTTTGTTCATTTTTAACAATTATATTTGTTCATATAAAGACTTTTTGGGACACACAAACACACACACTTTTCTGACATTGTTGTGTGTTCTGGCAGGTTCTTCCATTTGATGATAACGTGTGCTTGCGTGAGCCGTGTCAGAACTACATGAAGTGCATCAGCGTTCTCCGCTTCAACAGCTCCGCCCCCTTTATCGCATCACCATCCACCCTGTTCCGGCCCATTCATCCAATCACAGGCCTTCGCTGCCGCTGTCCAGCGGGATTTACTGGAGATTACTGTGAAATTGAGATTAACCTGTGTTACTCGAACCCCTGCATGAACGGGGGAGTATGTGCTCGCAGGGAGGGGGGCTACACCTGCATCTGCCGAGAGGATTACACAGGTGAGAGTGTGTGTGGACTGCACAGGTGTGTGTGTAGAGTCCACAGTTGAGTGTTTTTTTTTTTTTACTTAATTTACTTACTTAGCTTTTACTTCATTTTCTAGTTTATTCTCAGATCCCCCCCAGCTTCTAGTTTACTTAGTGCTGGTCCAGAATTTCAAAAATGTGAACTCCAAAAAAATCCCAGCTAACAGGGAACATTGTAAGAACATTGGCTAATGTTCTCCA